>JAWNON010000004.1:11525000-11697500 GCA_035045945.1 Drosophila anceps
ATAACTAACATTTTAAAACATTTTCTTTCTCTTTACCCTCAACAGCAGTGCTTTGGCTAAGTCTCCAAAAAAGAAAGAAAAAAACCCCTTTAGAAGCTCTTAATATCCGTTTACATTTCAGGCGCTGCCCACTTGACATTTCTTACGGCGTTCCCAAGGGCTTTTACGATATTTCTTCAGACACTTTTCCGCTGCTGCACAGGGATTTCCGTTGCAGTTGCCTTAATCGAATGCTCCACTCATAAATTCATAATTCCACACACAATGCACTCCAAGTACACACACACACACACACATATATATATATATACATATATAGATATATATGTATATGTAGAAACTAAAATTTATGTGCGCACAGATGCCCAAGCAGCAAATCAGCAGGACACTAAGGTACAAGGACACTTGAGTTGACGACAAGTAGGAGATGTGGACATGTTGAGCGCACTACCGTAGAGCTATATATATACATGCATACATATAACTATATACATTGATGTATGGGCAACAACAGCAACAACAACAACAACTCGAGCAGCTAATTTTATGTAAGAAATATTTTCGAAAGTGTTTGCCTGATTGATTTAGGGCTTGGCGAGGCGAGGCGAGGCGAGGCGAGGCGAGGCGAGGCGAGGCGAGTGTGAGAGACATATCGAGAGGGCTCTTGCTGCTTTCACTCCAATTTCAAATGCTGCGCACTCTGCCAGCAGAGCAAACACACACACACACACGCACATGCATGTAAGCACACACTCATACACATATTCATTCATTCATATTCATACTCATATTCATTCGAACTGTGGCCAGTTCCCAGTGAAATCGATGCCAGCGAATGCAAATCAAACAAACCCTAGACAAATCTTCGAGGCGATCCCTTAGAATTCTCTATTTGCTCAAACTATTGTACTTTCTCAAAGATGCAGCGAGCAGGATGTAAGCCACAAGAAGTTCGAATGCTAAAACGATGCTGAAAATGCCTAAAGAAACGGAAAATGGAAAAGGAACAGAGGCTTGGGCCGTTAGAGCTAGTTCAACTCGGCTGCCCAAGCTGATCAGGCAACTATATGCTTGATATATTTCTGCACATTTTAAGGGTTGCGATAATCACAATACATTTCAAGTCTAGCTGAACTATAAAATTATATTTATTTTTAATCATAATAATTATTATAATGCTTTTAATGCTTATAATAAACGCTCAGCTCAACTTTCAACCCTGCTAAAAATAAAATATAAAAAAAAAAAGAAAAAATATTTAAAAAAAAACAGAACTAGTTCAAATTTGAATAAATAAAAAAAAATAAAAAATATTTCTAAGGGGTTGCCTCACTCGCTCTGCTAAGCTCATCATCATTGTCATCATCATCTTTCCGATCTTTAGCTTTGTTTAATTTTTTATTTTATGATTACAATTTTGTGCTAGTGCCGAGAGGCGAGGCGCTACTTGACTCGCTCGCTCGCATAAAGCACAGCACACAATGTATATCTATATATCCATATTCATGTATATATATACTTATATATATACTTTTATATATGCTTATGTACTTTACTCCTTTAGCTCCTTCATATACATGCTCAACTGCAAGGCAAAGCCACAGGCGTGTCATGACGGCAAAGTGGGACGCAACCAAGTCAAAGCCTACTCAACAAACAACAAAAGCGATCCGGAACACACGCACACACACACACACACACAGTCACAACTCTTAACTCCTTGTTAAGCAAAAAAAAAAAAAAACAAGAAATAACACGAAAAAAAGTGAGCTTAGTTTGAAGTAAACGAAGTTTGAATGTCCTTACAGCAACGAAAGCAGCAGAGACACGCCAAAGTCTGTCAAGATTCAGCCTGCATTTTGGTGTACCAACACACATACAGCTCTGCTCATAGAAATAGTAGCGCGACGGTAGAATTTGAAACGAGTATTCAGATTAACATACATATATATATATATATTTATTTATATACATAGATATATATTTAAATTGTTTTCAAACTGTTATGCTCATCACGAAAGTTTGCTCTGCAACATTTCAGTCGCAACATTTCAGTCGCACTACTATTTCTATGAACACTTCTGTCGCACTACTATTCTTATGAACTGTATATAATATTAGCTATATATAAGCATTCTATACCATATATATTCACTATTCTACTGTCAGTGACTGTCCCATCAAATTCCTTAGATGTACAAACTTCTAAAGGATATATGAACATATACATACATATATATATATATATATATATATATATAGGTAACTTGCATGCAAACAGACTTATTTAGCATTCTTCTTTCTCTCTTTCTCTCTCTTTCTCTCTCTCTCTCTCAGTCATCATCTCTCACTTTATGATCATATTTGAACAAAGTTTTATTATTATTTATATTCCAACATATATATATATATATATATATATATATATATATATATATATATATATATATATATATATATATATATATATATATATATATATATATATATATATATATATATATATATATATATATATATAAATCGAAATCTCATGCCTATACTTTCTCAGGCTCAGACACTTAGCTAAAGGCACTCCACCGTATACTCTATTCACGCAACAGAAAAAAAGGACCTCAGTACGCTGCAGAGTTCCTTCAGTCTGTTCAAACCGGTCGACCTCATCCTCATCCTTAGCTACGTAAAACGTTTCCTTGAACTTTTCAAGTGAACTCAAGTTTATAAAATGTGTAGCAAGTACACACACACACACTCGCACACACACACACACTCGCACACACACACACACTCGCACACACTTAAGCTGCGTTTCAGGTCTATGCCCAACTACCTGAGGGGCACAACTGTAGCATGATGCGCTCGCCTTTGGCTCAGACTCTCCAGCCATGGCATAGATCACACAGAAAAGTAGCCAAAAAGAAAACAAAAAAATATATTAAAACTTAAACTAGTTTCTAGAAGTTTTTTTCTCGTACATTTCGTATTTTCCCACAGCAGCCCAAATTCTGCAGGCAATATTCAATAGCTTCAATTTGAGCTCTGTCAATTCTGATTACAATTTATAGAGCATACAAATTGAAGATTCGCAATCTTTACGTCTGCTTCTGCTTCGTCTTCTGCTTCTTCCTTCTTTGACTTCCCTTTTTAATTAGCTCAACAATTGGCAAATGATTTCAGAAGAAAAAGACAAATGTCTGCATTGATTAAGAATTATGATCGTGCACACCTCCTGCTGCCCAGTTAGGGGTTAGAAAGTCCAGCAAAGTAAAACAAAATAGCAACAACGACGACGACAACAACAACCAAGAACAACCAACAACGAGCACTCGCCTGGGAATGCCAATTTGGCAGATGACAAGCGCTAAAGTCTCACAGAATCACAGCGAACAATGCCAAATGCACCTACCCAGGTGATTAAGTGGCAAAGTTACATCGACTCGACGTCTTCAATGAGCACGAGAAGCGGCAGAGAGCAGACAGAGAACGCTGAATATGCCAAATGGATTTATGGAAGAATACAAAAAAGTTGTGAGCAAGCGAAAGCGTTTGCAAAGAGACCTTTTGGAAACTAAGCTTTAGCTCGAACTTCATTTGGTTTCGAGGAGGCAAAGAGCTTTCAATACACAGAGAAAAAAAACTTGAACAAAATTCCTTTGCATTCAATATCTTCCTGACAGAAGCGAATTTAAAAAGAAAAAAAAAACAACTTTTTTAATGTTTCTAAAACAGAAGTATTAATATATGATATAAATTAAAAAAAAAAATATTATAACAAGACTTTTAATGAAACTGAAAAAAAAAAAATTAATAAAAAATAATATCTAAAAATAAATGGCATAAAAAAAATCGAAAAAAAACAATAAAAACAATAAAAAATATTATGATATTAAAAAAATAATAAAAAATTTCTAAAACAGAAATGTTGATATATATCTGATATATATATATAAAATAAAAAAAAATATATAACAAAGTTTTTAATGAAACTGAAAAAATAAAAAAAATTATATTTAAAAATAAATGGTAAAAAAATATCGGAAAAAAACAATAAAAATAACTATGATAAAATAATAATAAATATATAAAAAAAAAATTAAATTATTATAAAAAATTAAATTATTATAAAAAAAAATTATAACAAATTTATTAATGAAACTGAAAAAAAAATAAAAAAAATTGAAAAATATCGAAAAAAAACGACAATAAAAAATATTATTTAATATCATATTTTTTGTTTTTTTTTTGATATTTTTTACCATTTATTTTTCAATATTTTTTTTTTATATATAATAATAAAAAATAAATAAAAAACAATTTGAACAATAAAAATTTTACAAAATTTTAAGTTTTATAAAAAATATTTCCTAGAAAAACCCTAATGAAATAGGGAAAATTAACTATTTAAAAGAGAAATTTATATACAATGAAAAAGTGATAAAAAAAAATAAGAAGTCTAATAAAAAAAAATATATATATAAGATATAAAACACAATGCAAAAGTTTAATAACAAAACTATAAAAACAAACCAATAAGAACTCTAACTATGCCTATAAACTCAAGCTTAATAGTCGCAAGTTCTGCAGCACGAAGGTTGGCTAAGCAAGAGCTGGGCGCATGCACAAAGATCTGGCCTGTACGTGTGTATATAATTATGCATATATGCATATATAGTACGTATATAGGTACATAAGTATAGGTTTTATATAATCAGATCTGCTCGTATGCAGAAAGTTACCCTATATAGAAAGTTATATATAGAAACCTAAGGTGATCTATGCTGTTGTGTGTGGGAACCAAGGTGCTCTCCTCGGCACTGTTCCCTTGCGACTGCTGCTATCGCTCGCTCGCTCGCTCTCTCTCTCTCTCTCTCTCTGTCTCTCTGTCTTTGTTGCTCTATCCCTGTTTGACCAGGGCTGCCAAAGCTTATGAGAAGGGGCGGTATATAAACACACTCACACACACACACACACACAGACACACACACAGACACACATATACACTCACACGCTGACAGAACTGTATATTCGGGTGTTATATGGCTATGTAAAGGCGCAAAACTTGGGCCGCAGCAAATTCCACCCTTAAAATTGGCTGCGAGGATCGTTCACATGCGTTCGTTGCGATCAGATGTTAGTTTTCCCAAAGGCCGAAACGAACGGCACAACTGACTGAGGTGTAAGCGACTGTGTGTGTGTGCGCGCGCGCGCGCGCGTGTGTGTGTGTGTGTGTGTGTGTGTGTGTGTGTGTGTGTGGATCGAGGGAACATAGCGCAGCAACACCCAATACCTAGGGGATGAAAAGTCATGCATGTGTGTGTGTGTGTGAAATAAATGCCGTTTGTTGTTTTCATTTCATTATGTTTTACATAAGCAGAGCCGAAGGATACGTTATAATTTTTTTTTTTTTTTTTTTTTTTTTTTTGTATGCGCCATCAGTCAACGAAGTCATTTCCGTTGGCAGCGCTGCCAACGACGGCGACGGCGACGGCGACGGCGACGGCGACGGCGGCGGCGACGTCAACATTATTGCCGACGCCCCATGACATTCTGGTCTGGGCACGCGACACAGAACGCCAGCAGCTGTCCTGCCGTAAGGACCTATACCAAAAAAAAAAATAAGAAATAAAAATAAAAAGAAAGCCAGACAGAACGAAACGAAACGAAACGAAACGAAACTCAACGGGAGCAGCCACAAGAGAGATCTAGTCCAAACGAACCAGGAGCAGATCAGGCCAACGGAACGAACAGGCAGGAGCCAGCCAGCGCCGTCAGCAAGCAGAATCCAGCTCAGATCGCTGAAATAGCGCAGCAGGAAGCGGATCAGTTGGGTGTGTGCTCAGCATTGGCAGCAGCAGCAGCTTCAAATGGCTGCACTAAGCTTTAGTCCATCACCGCCGCCGCCGCTGCCCAAAAATGGGATTCGACATGAAACCAGCAGCAAGGAGAATCCCAACTCCAATGCCAACTCCAATGCCAACTCCAATGGCAACTCGTGCACTTCCCGCGCGGCAGTTACCCCACTGGGTGCCAGCAAATCCTTTGGCAAGATCACCGTGCACAATGTGCTCAGCGAGAGCGGTGGCAATACGCTGCTGCAGCAGCATATTAACAATCAGAATACGATTATACGCAAAATCAAGGATTTTGGCATGCTCGGCGCTGCAGCAGCTGCAACGGCGGCAACGACAGCAACAACGACAACAACATCCGCATTGAACATGGCAACAACAATGAATCGAAAGCGCCCACTGAGCGCCAGCAAGTCACAGAATGAGGAGAACAAACGGCAAACATTGAGTCAGCTCAAGCGCAGCAAGCTAAGCAAGAAGTCCTCAAAGTCCAGCCAGCAGCTGGAGAAGAAGCAACAGCAGCAGCAGCAGCAGCAGCAACAGCAGCAACAGCAACAGCAGCAGCAGCAACTGCAACTGGAACTGGAACTGGAGCATCGTGTGGCGGGCACGCCGGGTCGCAAAGGTTTGCCCTTGCCGCAGGCCGTGGCACGACGCAACGCCCGGGAACGCAATCGTGTCAAGCAGGTGAACAATGGCTTTGCCGCGCTACGCGAACGCATACCCGACGAAGTGTCCGAAGCGTTCGAGGCGCAGGGCGCCGGACGCGGTGCCAGCAAAAAGCTATCCAAAGTGGAAACATTGCGCATGGCTGTCGAATATATACGCAGCTTGGAAAAGCTGCTCGGCTTCGATTTCCCGCCGCTCGGCTGCCGTTCGAATAGTTCGTCCAGTGGCGACGATAGTTTCATGTTCATTAAGGACGAGTTCGATGGCCTCGACGAGCATTTCGATGATTCGCTGAGCAACTACGAAATGGAGGAGCCGCAACAGCAACAGCAACAGCAACAGCAACAGCAATTGTCACAGCAGCAACAGCAACTGACACAGCAGCAACTGTCACAGCAGCAATTGTTACTGCAACAGCAACAAGAGCAGCAACTGCTGCTGCTGCCAAATGTGACCACGTTGAATGGCTTGCAATATATAAGAATTGCCGGCACGAGCACCTATCAGCTGCTTACGCCGGATATGCTGCCGGATATGCTGCCGGACAGCTCAAGTTTGCTGGAGGATGACGATGAGGAGCAATTCAATGCATTAATTGACAACGCAAATTGCCCGGCGGCAATTGCTGATGGTGTTGCAGCAGCTGCAACCAGCAACGGTGAATGTGTAAAATTCAGTTTGCATTTATCGCGATCGCCCGTGCCAACAACAGCAGCAGCAGCAGCAGCAGCAGCAGCAGCAGCAGCAGCAGCAACAGCAACAACAACCAGCCGCTGCTCTTCACCAGCAACAACAACAACAACACAAGGCAGTTCATCAATGCATCAACCACCAAGCGACGCTGCTGCTGGCGCTGCTGCAGTTTCACCTGTCGCCGTTGCCGTTGCTAATGAACTCTTGTTGCAGGCGTGTGCCGCACAGCAACAACAACAACAACAACGACAACAACAACTGATCAAACAGGAATACAGCGAGGGCGATTTTGTGCATGTCACCAGCAACAACAGCAACAACAACAACAGCAACTCTCCGCCAGCAATTAACAACAACAACAGCAGCAGCAGCTACCAGCAGCAACAACAACAACAACAACAATTGCTCTGCTCTGGCATTTTACCGCCATTCTATGACCAAGAGACCGTCTCCATCTACGACAATATTGTTGCCGGCCTGCCCAGTTTCAAAAAGGAGTTCACCGATGTCCTGCCGGATCACACGGCAACCGCAGCGCATAATGTCAGCGTGTGCCTATCCGACGAGAGCATGATCGATGCCATCGACTGGTGGGAGGCAGCCCATACACCCAAATCGGATGCCAGCACTGTCGCGGGCATTTGAACGGCAGCGCAACGGGCAGCAGCGCGCACTTGTATATACATACAGATTTATATATATATATATATCTAATATATATATATATATATATATATATATATATATATATATATATATATATATATATATATATAGCTCACCTACAGCTTAGATCTACGCCAACACAATACCAGCACCGCCGCACCACCTAGTGATCTAAACCAAAACGAAGCGAGAAATTCTTCGTACCAAACTTTTTTTTTGCTATTTTCCTTCTTTTTTTTTGTATTCTTTAAGTTAAATTAAGAATTTTTTTGCCTAGCTTAAGCTGAGATGTTGAATTGCAGTTGATAAATGAAAAGCATAATATATATATTTATATACATTTATATATATGTATATATGGATATATATTTAACAAATTAAATATATGTTTGACAAAAAAAAAAACCTAAAATTACAAATTGTTTTTTTGCTCAATCATCGGAGATTTGCTCAAAGGGTGCTTAAAGCTGTTCCCAATTTTCAGGCTTCTGTCGGGAAATCAAGATGAGATGAAAAGCTAATGAGTTCTTATAGTCAAATATCTTTGGTTATATTTAATAAAAAATAAAATAAAAAAAATAGTAAATAAATTATAAAAAATTAAATTTTTTATATAAAAATAATAAATATATAAAAAAATATAAAAATAAAAAATTAAAATAAAATATATTAAAATAAAGAACATTAAAAAAAAATATAAAAAAATATATTTTTTTTTTAATTTTAAAAATAAAAAAATTTAAAAATTAAAAACATAAAGAAAAAATATACAACAAAATATATAACAATAAAAAATATAAAAATAAAAAGAAAGCATAAAAATATAAAAAATAAAAAAAAAATATTAAAATAAAAAATATAAAATTAAAGCACAAAAAAATAAAAAAAAATATAAAAACAAAAAATAAAACATAAAAATGTAAAAAAATAAAAATAAAAAATATAAAAATAAAAAATATAAAAACAAAAAATATAAAAATAAAAAAAATAAAAAATATAAAAATAAAAAATATAAAAACAAAAAATTTAAAAATAAAAAAATAAAAATTAAAAAATTAAAAACAAATGAAAACAAAATAAAAAATTTTATAATAAAAAAAAAACGAATAATTAAATTAATTAAATTTAAAAAAAAGTGCCTAAAACCTAAATAAAAATTCAAAAAATAAATAAAAAAATTTAAATATAACGAAAGTAAATAAAAGAAATAAATAGTAAAGCAAAAAGAATTAAATAAATTCCTAAAAGCATTTTGAAAAAACAATAAAGTAAGCAGATTGCATCCTAAAATATTAAAATTGCATTGCCAAAGAGCATGAAAATGCACTGAATAAATCGTGGAGCTTACATTTAGGCCAAGGCTGCACGGATGCTTGAAGACCTAAGACCTAACAGTGCTCTCTGGAGAGCGCTCTTAGCGCACAAGCTCTGCTATATGCACGCTGAAGAAGAAGCTAATGCTCGTCGTTGAAATGGACAGCTATGAAAAGTGACGCAACTTAGCGCTGATGGCACTGATGTCATCTGCGTCACACGCAGCAGACTCAACAAAAGGTTCCTTACGCGTTCAGTGTAATATATATTTTAATCGTTGCATATCTCCATTGCGATGACCTGCAATTCCAGCTGCAGCGCTATCACAGCAGATCATAGAGAGCCTGAAGTAGTAGTCCATACATCATATACTCATATCGTTTGGGATGCTATATCCAGTTGCTGCCGATCGGCTTGCTGGCAATGCGCATGCGCGAAACGATAACCAACGAAATTCTAACGGTTTTTTTTTCATTTCCATTTTATGCCAGGCCTAATGACAATGAAACATGCAATGTCATTAGCATTAAACACAGAGATAGAGAGGGGGAGAGAGAGAGAGAGCGAGAGAGAGAGAGAGAGAGAGCGACATATGTGCATTATGGACCAAGGGTCTTAGCCAGTCAGCCAGTCAGCCAGTCAGTCAGGCTGTCAGGCTGTCCCGTCACAATGGCCAGGCTATGCATGCCCTACTCTGTATATGGTATGTATTTGGAGAGCAGAAGAAGAAGAGAAAAAAAAACGGAATTAAATCAGCATATCATGTTCATTTTCATAAGCGACGAAGCATGCAAGGACATGGGCACACACACACACACACACAGAGAGGACTCTGGATAGACAGACAAAAATATGGCAACATTTGCATAAGGCAACGAAGGATCGGGTAGTTGTTGTTGCTGTTGTTGTTGTTGCTGCTGTTGTCGTTGCTCTGTGTGTGTGTGTGTGTGCGTGTGTTCCAGGAGCTGGTAAGGCACCGCGCGCTTCGCCTGCTTTTTATTCAAATGAGCCCTCGACCCGTCCTGCCAAACGCAACGTGGGAATGGAAAAGAAAAAAACGTTGCAAGTGTTTTTCCATGGGATTTTCATTTGCATTCTGCATTCTACATTGTACATTCTTCATTTTCCATTCTCCATTTTCCATTTGCCATTTGAACTTTGACAACGCCTCGCATATTGATGAGGGGCAAAACCAACAAACCGCAAACTATTTACCATTCAGATCATTCATCAGCTCAGCTCAAGCCGAAAAGGTCGGTCGGTTCAAAAGGGTTAAAGATTCTCTAATTGCTCAACGAGCTACATTTGATTGCCTCAATACACTAGATCTTCAGCAATGAAAACAATCAAAGTGTCTACTACTATTTTATTATCATTCAAATTTATATAATATTTCATGATCAGTTGCAGACGTTGAGTGACGGCCATGGCTTTACCTCTGCATCGCACAAACTCTAGCAGATTCCCAGAGAATTGACACAAAATCATTCACTGCTCATAATGGATAGGCATCATTAAAACCTAAGGCTAATGTCTTGGGCCACTGTCTTGCTTCCCTCTTCCTCTGTCCTTCTTTGCTGTGCTGTGTGTCCTGCGCCTGCGCCTGCGCTTGCGCCCGCGCAGCTGTCCATAATTCTGTCCTGCTTTAGAGCCTGGCGCTCGAGGCACAGGACAAAGCGCGCCCAAAAGCCGAAGTGATGCAAAATTATATACACTCACACACACACACACACACACACTCAGACACACACACACGCGCAGACTGTGAAAAATGCGTAGAAAAACAAAGTCGAAGATGAGCCCAAGAACCACGGCCCGTGCGAAGGCGAAACAGAGATGGCGGTAGGGGCAAAAGGTGCTGTGGCCTAACAATGCGGCAATTGCATCTGCATCTGCAGCAGCAATGCCCTGCTACTTGGACGCTTCGGGTAATACGAGTGAGCCCCAGGGCCAGGGCCCGGGCCCGGGCCCGGGCCAGAGCCAGAGCCAAGGCAACGTCCAGAGCCAACGGCTTCAACTTCGTTTATCGCTGCCTGTCGGCTTCCAGTTCCAGGTGTGTTTGTCTGTGCGGCTACCCTTGTGGGTGCCGCGAGCACGGCTTTTCAACATTTCATCTAGGATAACTGTTCATCTGGCTAAATGCCAGATATGGCGCACCGTTATGCTTATTAATATTGGGCCCAGGTAATGTGACACGCCCTTTTGCGATAGTGAGCGAGGGAGCGAGGGAGAGTAGCATCCCTCATTCACTCGCTCCCATTACACCTTCGATTTCGTGCGCTCTCAAATTACTTCACATTTTCGGATTCCCGTTGGCAAAAATTTTCCCGTTGCCTGTCAAAAATCAAAAATTGATTGCTCCGTTATAGTTGTGCTGCCTGTTTGTTGTTGTTCTTCATTCCTTCAATCCTTCAGCCAAAAGCCGAAGGCTCAGCAGTTGAATATTCATACAGAGGTTTTCCCTTGTGGGGCGATTACCCTTTGGCTTGCTCCTCTCCTCTCGATCGAGCGACCTTCTGCCGCTGTATTTGGTTACAACAGACGTTGGTTCTTCTTCTTCTTCTTCTTCATCTTATTTGAGCTGTGCACAGTTATGTGCCACGCCCCCTCTCTCTCTCTCTCTCGACAAGCACATGTCACCCATTGAATATTCATAAATCATTGCAACGTAATAACTCATTATTCATTGGCGTGTGGCAAAGGCTCCGCAGGCGCTCCGCTGGCTCCGCATATAACGTTACCAAGCACCAGGTGCTACACCTTGATCGCCGCTCTTGGAGGCGAAACACGCGCTTTGAATTTAGTTTTGGATAAGGCGACATACGAAAGGAGAGTGCCATGACCATAGCCAGAGCTCTGCATGGCAGTGTGAGAGGGCTTACGTATCTTGAGGGAACTCCAGCTCCCTGCTTGTAGGCGGGAGTGTTTGACTAGAAAATACCTGGCAGCTGCCGAAATATCTAAAATCTGTGTATTTAATGATTCCTTTATAAGAAACCTGAAGTCTCCAGTTGTTGTGGCATGCGAGCTACGCTCGAAATCAAACTATAGATTACTATCGATAGTAAGGAAATGGGTTTGGTTATAGAAAAAAAAACGCAAGTCTCTCGATTTTTTAATGAATTCATAATCTTCTACTTAGATTCTACTCTACAAGTTCCACTAGGGATGCATCAGTTGCTGTCCTAGAAGCAGTAGCTAAAACTCATTTTTATTGTTGATTAAGCCAACTTTTGCACTTGCTCTCAGCCAGGCTTGTTGGAATTTATGTTTTTCATATTATTAACTCAACAATTAGATATATATATATATATATATATATATATATATATATATATATATATATATATATGTATGTATATCATAATAAATCACATTGGCTTAAGCGCATCCTTTTAGGCTTCATTTGCTTTTCAGTTAACTCTCCGTAACTCAGTTTTCATTCATAAAACTTGCAGATAACAGGATAACTGCTATAGGTTCTAGGCCTGGCTTTGGTATTGGGTTAGGCAAGTGCTCTTCGGGTTTTGGCCGGATTTGCGGTGTCAATTAAACGATTTCATTTTGGCTTAAAGCATTAGCGTCCGTCTCTTAGCTGAGCCGCGTGCCCGGCTAAGCAGTTCGGCCACACAATCTGCCTCGAGTGGACGCACTTCAGCTGGGACAATGCGCGCACTTAAGTGTGCGCTTTGTGCGCTAAGTCCTTAAGCGCTTAAGCAGCCAGCACGGCAACAACAGCACAACATCTTGACCCGATTCACTTAACACTTTGATAAACCGCTTAGCAACCATGCAGTTGCGGCTGACCTAAGCCATGGCTGTGCATAATCAGACCAGTTCCCAATAGATATATATACATATATATACATATATATATACGTATGTAAATAGAATACCTCCATCCATTCATTCATTCATTCATTCATTCATTCATTCACAGCCTCATCTATGTGTGTGTGCTGCTCCCATAAGGATAACACATGTTTGCATTTGCTTCAATTTCTGTTTCTGTTTCTGTTTCTATTTTAGCTGTGGCTCCCCCAACAAGCTAGTCCTGCCCGCACATGTTTCACTGGAAATTTTCTGTTACTTTCTCCACGTGTTCACGGCTGCTCCTGCGCCTGCTCCTGCACCTACGCCTGCTCCTGTTCCTGCTGCTCGTACTGCTTATCTGGCTCCTTCGACTCCTGCTGTTACATGTTTTGACTGCAGCGCACATTGAGACATCAACTCACAATTGTCGGAACGACAATTTTGACAGTTGTTGCCAGTTGTTGTTCGATGAATGTGCAACTCGCCAGGCAGCATTCTTTTTTTTCTTTTTTATTTTTGCATTGATTGAGCTGTCCTTCGCTTCTCGCTCATCCTTATTCAGCAGTTTCTTAGCACTGTCGCACTGTATGCATTCCTCGTACTGCCATTGTGGCTTGCTCGCCTTAGTTAGCCAACTTCAATTTGATAATGGGCCAAAACAAATATTTGGCGAACCGAACAACAACTTTCAAGATTTGTTTGCACAATTCAAAGTGTGAGGTCTTTGCAGTGCAGCGACAATCGCTACAATGACAGCCCGGAAACAGCTCAATCAATAGCCAAAAAAAGAAACTATTTTCATACAATGCACAAACTACTAAACGATACTCTTAAATCTTTATATATGTCTGCGGTGCATGAGTTATAGTTGCTCAAAACAAATCCCTATTATCATTCCTAATTCCGCCTTTTAGCAGCAGCAGCAGCAAACAGAATCCACAATGCTCATTTTCGTTGACTATTGCTAACACGATCCACACATGGTGCACAGCAGCTAAATGAAAATGCAGCTCTTAACACTAGCCTAGTGCAAATTTTCTATACCAACATGTTCCACACAACATCAATTAGCTATTGCTGAGAATCATCTCTAATTACAGCCAACCTCTTAACTCTGTCTCTGTTTCTCTCGCTCCACTTTCAGCAGCAGCCAACACGATCCACACATCATCCTATAATTTCAACTTTTGCTAACAGAATCCACAAGAAACCCCTCTGAAACTAACACGATCCACACATCATCGTATATCTCATTTGATAACAAAATCTATAAGGCCTTCAGCAGCAGCTAACACGATCCACACATCATATAGTTTCATCAGCTTTGGCTAACAAAATCCACAACAAAGCCCTCGGCAGCTAACACGATCCACACATCATATGATTTCATCTGATTTTGCTAACAAAATCCACGACAAAGCCCTTGACAGCTAACACGATCCACACATCATATGATTTCATCTGGTTTTGCTAACAAAATCCACAACAGAGCTCTTAGCAGCTAACACAATCCACACATATATAGTTTCATCAGCTTTGGCTAACAAAATCCACAACAAAGCCCTCGGCAGCTAACACGATCCACACATCATATGATTTCATCTGATTTTGCTAACAAAATCCACGACAAAGCCCTTGGCAGCTAATACGATCCACACATCATATGATTTAATCTGATTTTACTAACAAAATCCACAACAAAGCCCTTGGCAGCTAACACAATCCACACATCATATAGTTTCATCAGCTTTGGCTAACAAAATCCACAACAAAGCCCTCGGCAGCTAACACGATCCACACATCATATGATTTCATCTGATTTTGCTAACAAAATCCACAACAAGGCCCTTCGCAGCTAACACAATCCACACATCATATAATTTCATCAGCTTTGGCTAACGAAATCCACAACAAAGCACTCGGCAGCTAACACGATCCACACATCATATGATTTTATCACCTTTGGCTAACAAAATCCACAACAGAGCTCTTAGCAGCTAACACAATCCACACATCATCAGCCTTGGCTAACAAAATCCACAACAAATCCCTCAGCAGCTAACACTTTCCACACAGCATCATACAATTTCATCAACTTTTGCAACTACATAAATCCATAACGAAGACCTCTCCCCTCCCCTTTCCAGACAGTGCACTGGCTGCAGCTAAATTGGCACTGTTAACATATTCAACAGCTGACGTCACACTTTCCTCACAGCCTCTTTCCCCGTCCCTCTCTAACCCACTCTCTATCATATGTACATACATACATACATATATATGTACATATGTACATAGCTAGCCAGGAATATTTATTAAAATCAAACTTATATTAGTAAGAAGCAACATAAAGTATATGAATCGAAAGAATTATATGTTTCCTATATGCTTATTTAATTAGAATGCAACTTACATAACATTATGCACACGCATGGACAGGATGCCCAGCTCCAGCCCACGCTTCAAATTTGATCCGCTTTGCTCCACTGCATCACTTCAAATCACAGCTTAAAATATTATTATATCATTTCCACTACACCAACTGCACTCATTTCACTATATATTTCTGCACAAATGCTTCAAACTCAAAAAAAAAAATTAAAAAAAAGAAATCCACGCAATTACTGCGACTCCCGCACAAAATGGACAAACTAATTAGCGATGCAAATCGTTTCGATAGTTAACCAATTGCGATTAATCGATCGGCACTTGCACTTCCAATTGTAGCGTGCACAGCCCCAACTGAAAATCACGCTTGGAATGCTGCATTTAATGTCGCCGCAATGTCAAAATATTGTTGTCCTTGATCGGTACCCTTTCGAGTGCAACATTTGTTAGCATTATGTTGCAGTTACCTTTCACTAACTTAAGTTGACACCTCATTTCGCAGTTTTGGGGGCCAGGCGTACGCTTAATGCGATTAATCGGCGACGATTGCTACGATTGTGACAAATGCAAATGCCATTGTTTAAATAACGATTGCATTTAATCAGCATATCGGTTGCTCAATGGGAGGGAGTAGAGGAAGGTTGCGTGACAAGCGAGCAGCATTAGCTGCCATTGCATGTGCAAGCATGAACGAGGCGGGCAATACAGCAATGCATATGTGTGTATGTGTGTGAGTGAGTGCAATGCAAGCTGTGTGCGCATAAGCATAAGCTGTGTGGGCGTGTGTGATGGAATAGTTGTGCTTTGTGTATGTGTGCGTTTTTGGGTAGTTGGAGCAACGGAACTAAGTTTGATAGCTTGTATTAGGACCATTACATACAGTAGATGCAGACGCATGCGCAATGGGTGTGTGTGTGTGTGTATGGACAACAGCTGAGACGGGTAAACTATATTGTGCTGTAAGAACTGTGCTGCAACTCAAACAGCAGTTGAAAGGGTAAGGTATGCCTAAGTACATACATATATACATACATATGTATGTATGTCTGTATGCATGTGTGTATGCTCGTATGTATATCTGCATGTGTTTATGTATGCATGTATGTATTCATGCATGTGTGTGGCGCATTTACAGCTAAGTATTAGATGAGTGCGTTGCGCAACTAGAGCGTGAGAGAGATGGAGCTATTAGCAGCTTGAGCGGCTGTGCGTGTGAAGCAACTGAGTGCAAGGCGTTGAGAACTAAGCGTGTGTGTGTGTGGCTGAGTAAAGCAAACTTAGTGATGGAACTTTTGGCAGCAACTGAAACAAGTGCAATGCAATAAGTGAGCAATATACATACATATGTACATATATACATATGTACGTGTGTGTGAATAGAGCAAACTTAGTGATGGAACAATATTAATAAGCTGCATGAGTCGTGACTGTGTATGTGAGCGCAATTGAAACGGGTGCAATGCAATTAGTAAACGATAAACGATGTGTGAGTGTGTGTGTCTGTCGGCTTTCACTTTTAAGCCTTAAGCCAGTTTTCTTATCCAATTTTCCAGCTACAGTTCGAGCATCGCATTACGAAACGGAAATCCTTTCGGTTTCTTCCGCTCTGCCCTTTCTAGACGCCGTAACGCGATGCTAACAAGATTAATGAAGGGGGTGCAGACGGCCAAAAGGACAAGCAAGGACCTGCCACGCACTCACGCACACGTGTATTCTGCTTGGTCATTGTCCTTTTTTGCGCTAGGCAAATAGCGTCCCGTCTACAATTACCAATTTTTTACTATTTTTTCATTTTACTATTTCGTCCTTTTTTTAATAGCCTTTACCTGTTTGGACGGGCAATTGGATGTGCCGCGGCGCAGCGCAGCGCAGCCGGAAGTTTGATCATTCGTTTTGCTTTTTATTGCAATTGTTGAAAACCTAACCTTGAAGCATATCGAAAATGTCGCGTGCACAACTGCCAAAATAAACAACGGTAAATCAACGAGCAACTAATGATCATTGGCAAGCAATCCTACACGGATATTATCGAAATCGGCAAGGATCAAACGTCAAACTGTTTGGAGGTTATATTTATGGAACATTTGCGGTTTTTTCATTCGTGTTGCTGGAGCGTATGAAACGGTTGCATTTGAAACGGGTCACATACACATGGAGCATACAAAGCCTTAGCGATGTGCGCACGTGTGAACCGGTTAGCTGCTTGTGAGCGTAGCAAATGAAACGGTTGAGCTTGAAGCGGGTTAACTACATAGCATGTTTGTATATGGAGCTGATGAAACGGGTAAGTTCGTTTGAATCGGTTAAGCTACATTTTGATGGCAATATATGCTATATGAGCTTGAATCGGTTAAGTTACACCATGTGAATTTCAATCGGTTAAGCTACATTTTGATGGCAGAATGAACTGTGTGGACTTGAATCGGTTAAGCTACAATTTAGATAGCAGCCTAGGCAATATGAGCATGAATCGGTTAAGTTACATCATAATAGTTTGAATCGGTTCAACTACATTTTGACAGCTATGTGAACTTCAATCGGTTAAGTTACATTTGAATGGCAGATCAAGCTGTGTGTGCTTGAATCGGTTAAGTCACATTATGTAGGGTTGAATCGGTTAAGGTTCATTTTGATGGCAGATTAAACTATGTGTGCTTGAGTCGGTTAAACTCCATTTTGTTGTCAACATATGCCATATGAGCTTGAATCGGTTAAGTTACATCATGTGAGGTTAAATCGGTTAACTTACATTATGTAAGCTTGAATCGGTTAAGCTACAATTTAGATAGGCCATGCCAGCATGAATCGGTTAAATTAAAAATTATGAGTTTGAAACGGTTAAGCTACATTTTAATGACAGCTATATGAGCTTGAATCGGTTAAGTTACATGTAGCTATCGGTATAGATTTTAAAACATTTTTCTCTCTGTTTTCTTCGTTTTCACAAAAGGCTTTTTCAGGAAATATTAAAAATATGTGAAATATTCCATAGACCCATTGGCCAACTCCAGAATCTATGCGAATCAGAAGAAGAAGAATAAGAAGAGAAAGAAGAAGACTTCGATTATATTTTCTGCAGCTCTTTTAACTGCCTTTGCTCGATTTCGATATATATTTTTCATGATTTTTGGGTTTCGTATAAACCATGTGACTTAATAAATATTAAAAACAACAAAAAAAAAATCACAATACAGACTAAAATAAAAAAAAAAAAGTAAACACATATAAAGCATTGGATATAGAATGAAAAAGAAGATATATAACGGTTATAGATATAGGAACACCAAAATAAAAAAAAAAGAATTATGTGACTTCCTCTATGAAATTATTTCGTTTTTTTTTTAATTTTTTTTTTTGTTTTTTTTCTTTTCAGTTGCGCTTAACTCATTGACTCTGCGGCTGGATGTGGTGGGGGATTGGGATAGTCAGCTGTCGCTCTATATATATAGAAAGATATAGATATAGATATAGATATAGTTATAGAAGTTGTGGTGTAGGTCGGATCGCATGGGTTCGAAGTGATCATCGCTGCGCATCTACGCAGCTGTTGGGTATTTGCGTGGCTCGAGCGAAATATTGAAACCGTTTTCCAGCTTGAGGATGATGTCGCCCTGCAGCTTGAAGTCGGCCTCGGTGTCGGTCGAGTGGACGATGAAGTTGCGCACGATGGTGGAGAGTAGAACCTTCAGCTTCAGCATGGCATACTTGCGACCCACACAGCTGCGCGGTCCAGCGCTGAACGGAATGAAGCTGTAGTAGTGGCGGTTGGCCGCACGCTCCGGCAGGAAGTTGTCGGGATCGAATTTCGTTGGATTGGGATAGATGTCGGGCCGACGGTGCACACAGTATTGGAGCAGTACAACAGTTGTGCCCTTGGGCACCGTATACGGTCCGCTCACGAGTTTGACATCGTGATCCAAGCGGCGAGCGATCAGCGGCACTGGCGGATACATGCGCAGCGTTTCCAAAATGACACGCTCCAGATATTTCATTTCCATGGTGTCGGCGAAGGTGCAATCCCTTTGCATATTGTCGCCGAAGATGGCCTTCTGTTCGGCAAAGACGCGCTCCTGGATGTCCTTGTGTATGCCCATCATGCAGAGCGCAAAGCTGGAGCCCGCCGATGTGGTGTCGTGTCCCTCGAACATGATCGTGTTCACCTCGTCCATGATGTCCTTCTCGTTCCATTCGATGTCCGGATTCTTGGCCATTTCCACCATGGCATCGAGCAGCGCGAGGCGACGCTTGGCGCCCACATCATTCTCATCGATATCATCGAGATCGTCGCGCAGTCCCTCCGTCTTGGATGCCTGCTTGACGGGCGTCACTGGCTCGGCGACCTCCTCGATGATGGCGCGCGACTCGGGCGTATAATTCTCATTGCGATCCTTCACCACCTTACGGGTCATGCCCAGAATGATGTTCATCATGCGGTCGCCCTTCTCGCGCAGCTTCGTAAACTTGTAGATGGAGTCCAGGCGATAGAGCAGCTTCACCTGACGCGTATGGATGATATCGCACATGTCGACCACAGCCTGAGCGTACTCGAAACTCTTGTTGCCCTCGGGCAGCTTCTTGACGCCCATCGCTGTCGTTAGCAGAATGTCGACCGTTGTCTGGGACATGTAGTCGTGCACATCGAAGGACTTGCCCGCCTCCTTGGCCATGCGCGCGGACACGGCCTTCGAGTGATCCACGAACGTGGGCACAAAACTCTTCAGGATGCTCTGATGGAAGGTGGGCGCAATCATTTTGCGATGGTGACGCCAGTGATGGCCATTGCTGATCAGCAGACCATCACCGAACCAGGGCTTAAAGTATCTATATTCCTCGGCCTTGGTCAAGTGCTGATGTCCGCTCAATATCAGCTCGATGTCATTGGGATTGGTGAGGAAGACGAGCAGCACGTTGCCCAGCCAAACTTTCATCGTCTCGCCGTATTTATTGAGATAGCCCAAGCCGACGGACAGAATCTCCGCGTTGCTCAAGCCGGCGGCCAAGTGAGCCATGCCAATCAAGGGCAGTGCCGGCGGCGAGGGTATGTTGGAGACCATGCGATATTCCCGGGTATTCCGATGCCAATACTCGTAGAGTGCCATCACTATGATCGTGCCCAGCAAGCCCGTCAATATGGGCGAGAAGCCGCCGCTGCCGCCGCTCGCTGCCGCCGCCTGTTGCAGCGTCTCCTGCACCGTTTCCACAGACATCCTTCAGCTTTAGTGTTCGTTTCCGTTAGGTTTCTAGTTGCTTAGTTTCCTTTGGTTTCTTTGGCTTCTGAGTCGCTCACTTGTCAACTGTTCTGTTGCGCTGCGAGTGCTCAACTGTGTGTGGTCCCTCGCTGGCATTGGTTAGTTATACTCGTCCATCGATACATGGACTATGCGCACCCAACGTGACCTAGCCGCTTGATCCCATGCGGTCTGGGGTTTGCGAGTCTGCCCTGCCACCAGCCAGCCGAGTTAAGCGTATGCCAAACGCGCTCCATTTGCAAATCAAATGTGAACGCATCCCTTGGCTCTGCGCCCCCCCCTCCGACAGTCTCTGCCTCTGCCAGTCTCTGCCTTTGCTTCCACTTTTACTTAAGCACTTGTTGTACGCACTGCTTCCTCTTCATTCGCCTTCTTCTGCTTCTTCCACTCTTTCGCTTTCAGCTCTTTGTTGTGGCTACGTAATGTCATACATCGCGTGTTGCGGCGATCGTTGATTTGTTTACTGCTAGAGATGAGCGCGAATCGTGCTTTGACATCGATTGAAGCTCTGTACAGTATATCGATAAATTTATCGATTATCAAATATGCATAATCAACAGTTAATACAACATTTTTATTAAGTATATTCACAGTAAAGTGAATCTGTTGCCATTTGAAGCCCATTCAATGAGTAAATCAAATCGATAAATATATCGATTATTAGCGAGCTTATGTATTTGACAGTTTAACACATTTCAGTATGCAAAAACTTTGAGCACTGTGACAGTAAATGTCATTATACACATAAGCAGTATAAAGTTAATGCTCAAGTCATCGATACATATCGATAACTCTAATATTGTTTACTTGAAATGGTTAACTGTGCCAAAATACTGGTGAAACGCCTGCCGGCCTGACTTAAATATCGAAATACAGTTAATGGGAATTCGATAAGTTATCGATAACCCAATTTTATCGAAATAGTTAGCTTGGTGTGTTCAAATAACTTAAAGCTTATAGTAAAACTTAAGTCAGACTGATAAAACTCTATATACTTAAATACAGCAAATCGATAAATATATCGATTGTTTTTTGACCAATTATTTTTAGGCAAGGCAGTTTAAATAAGACAGACAGAAGAAGAACTTAGCATTAAAAGCAAAGCCCAAACTAATAAATTTAGCATTGAGATCGATAACGATAATATATCGTTATATCGATAATAGCTGTGATGGTAAATCGACTTGGTTTGCTGAATTGAAAAGCTATGTATAGTTATGTAACTTATACAGCTTGTACGTTCGTTAAGATGACTTTTTATCTTAAAATAGCTTATAAAAGTTAGGTTAGGTTAGGTAAAGTGAGGTTAGGTTCAGGTTGATAATTTTATGTGAATGAGATAGCATAAGAAACTCGATTTCAGAAATCAATAGTAAAACGAATCAGTCTAGAGTAAGCTAAGATATGCATGTGTTTTACAGGGTATCTAGCGTACAGGGTACAGCGTATCTAGAGTACAGGGTATCTATGTGTCTTGTCTGCGGTTCCACATTCAATTGTCGCGTGTCCTGAAGGTCTGGAACACGTTCCATCTCTAGTTTCATTACACTTCCGCAGGATGCGCTTGAGATGCTGCCTCTCCCTCGCCCTCTCTCTCTCTCTCTCTCTCTCTCATATGCAAAGCAGCGATTACCTGTGCAAAAATCTACCTGCAACGGAAGTGGGTGATATTTTTTGTTCATCTAAATTTCCGTGTTTATTATGATTTGGCTCTTTCCATTGTTCACGAATTTTTGCTTTCGCTTTTCAGACAAATTCAATTTCAGCTTATTTTTGAGTTATGCATATGTGTGTGTGTGTGTGTGTGTGTGTGTTCATATTTATATATTCGCTTTTGTTTTCAATGTAAGCGGAACAATGCAGAGGAAGCTGTCGCTTTTGAAGGACTTGTTCCCTTGTTTACCTTCCGAATCCCCTCGCTCCCTTCCTCCCTCTCTCTCACTCTCTCCCTTTCTCCCTCTCTGTCTCTGTCTCTGTCTGTCTTAAGTGCTCTTCACTGCTGTTTAAACATTGTTTGGTTTATTTACATCTCCAGCTCTTAGAACAGCCTCAGCTATTCGCAGCTCTTAGCTCTTGAGCCTAGAAATATGCTTTGATTTGCTTTTGTTGTTGCACCGCTCAAGTCCAATTGGTTTCTTATTTGATTTATGGCATTCCAATTGGACTCACATTAGATTAGATTAGATATCTTCTATCTGTAGTGCCTATTAATAGGCTCTATTAAGGCAAAACAAACGAAAACATTTCAAAGTTCAAATTGCTTCGATTTTCTTGCTTCTTGCTGTGCGTAAAACTGCGAATCCAATTAGACTATATATGTTATATATATAGTACTAGACTACTATATAGAACATATTCGGTATAAATATGTAAGCACTTTCAGCTGCCCATAAAGCAGATTTGTTTTGCAGATATTGGCATATGCTTAAAGAAAGCCAAACTTATTGTACCTACCCCGAATATGTCTGATTTGTCCTCAAGTAACTCTGGTTCCAACTGTCTGATTTTGATGAAACCTTCTAGCCAGCAATTTTGCATCAATGTGTGTTTGTTTATTAAATTTCAAGATGCTGCTTTTTATAATTTCTTATCTAGGCCAATTTTTGATAGAATGTTGCCCAACTATACGTAATTGGAAGTTCCCAAAGATCGAATCTGCGATAGATTCCGATACGAGCATATGTCTAGTTAGTTCTTATTTTATATATGTTTTTGTTTTATATTTTGAAAACATCCGATGTGCCTCCTTTCATAAGGTGCTTATCCAGAATGCGAGTTGCAGTCGCTGCTCTTTGTCCACTTACAATCACAACGACCCTGTCCTGAGTGACCAAAGACGCCATCTCAATCTCACTGAGCAACAGGCGGGACTACTTTCAGCAACTGGTATCTCTGCCTCTCTCTCTCTTTCTCTTTCTCTCTCTCCCTCTCTCTCTCTCTCTCTCTCTCTCTCTCTCTGTCATGGAGTGAGAACTAGAGCCAGCAGCTAAGATGCAAACTCACTTGGATAAGAGTTCTTTGAACAACTCTATATAGAACATCTCCCCGCACTAGACAGAATTAGCGGATAACAGACAGACGGATAAATGACAGACGAATAACAGACAGACCGATAACAGACAGCCGCATAACAGACAAACGGATAACAGACAGACACATGACAGACAGGACATCGGAGAATCTGATAAGCTTAAGATACTATAGCATAGAATAGAGTTAATAAAGAATAAGTCTAGATTGAATGACGTACAGGCTCGCCTACTAGTTATGGCTTATGGCTTGAACTAAAAAAAAACTGTTTGTGATAGGTATATAGACTCTATACAGCTGTGTTCATAAAAATAGTAGTAGTCCAACAATTCAGTCGCACTACTATTATTATGAACGCAGCTATGCATCTGTATATAATATATAGATATATATACTATATAGTATATATATACTATATACATACGTATGCTATATGTATGTATATACCTTATGCTACCAGTCACGCCCTCTTCCAGCTACTACACACACAATCTGTACCCATTCTATGCCATTTGAAATATATTTGGTATCCAGAGTTCGGTTTCTAACCGAAACATTTTCCATAGGATATATCTAAAAAAAAAAAAAACAAGCATTTCTTTAATTTATTTGATAGTTTTTATTTCACACAAAAAAATGCATTTCAAAAAAAATATATAAAAAGGAAAAGCGAAAATAAAAGAAAATGATATTGCGTCAGTTGTCCGTAGTTTCCACTGCGAAGTTCAATGCGATGCAAAGGTCGAGGTCTTAAAATTAAATCGTGTTTTGTTTTTGTTTTTGTTGTTGTTGTTGTTGTTGGTTGTTTTTTGTTTTCTTTTGATTTAGTTTTCTTACATTTCATTGGACTTTTACATACATAGAAAATAATAAATTAGGTAAATGAATGCATTTAAATATTGTGAACGCGATTTGGATTTGTATTTGGATTAATGCTAATTTCATGTACTCTCCACATACATATATATAAATATATATATATATATATATATATATATATATATATGGAGAGAGAGTGACAGATAGATAGCTATTATTATATATAGTCTAGCATACATATATGACTTTTTTTCTTGTTTAAAAATTTTGGACACAGAAGCATGTGATTATGTCGTTATTATATAATAATTATTATCATAGATTTAAAATATATATATTTTAATATATATTTCTATATATGTATGTATGTACATATATATATATATATATATATATATATATATATATATGTATATGTATGTATGTATGTAGGTTATTATTATATTAGTTCATCTTCTTCTTCATCTGTTCACTTTAACGGAATCTCATTACAAGCTAAAATTGTCTTTTTTGTGTTGTGAATTTCTCTCGAGGACATTAAACCACAGAAGTTGCATAATATATCGATAGTTATCGATATACACATATATATCTTATATACTTAATGGAACACACAGCATGGGGCAACGCTAACGTACGAACAGTTATCGCATCTATATATATATATATATATATATATATATGTATATCTATATATATATATATATATATATATATATATATATATATATATATATATATATATATATATATATATATATATATATATATATATATATATATATATATATATATATATAGATATACATATATAGACGCTCAAGTACACATTTATATATACAAAACAACATAAAATTAAAATAGGCACAAAAGATACTGAAAGGGACAAGCTGTGTGTGTATGTGTGTGTATGTATGTGTGCGTGTGTGTATATGTGTGTGTATGTGTGTGTGTGTGTGCGTGCGTGTGTGTGTATGTGTGTGTGAATGTGTGTTTAGTCCTTAGTGTGTCTCCATTTGGCGCATTTGTCTACGTTGTCTCATTTAGATGCGCACAGTGTGCATCCTGCATGAGCTGCGTCAGTTTCTGCGTAAACGTTGGAATGTCCTGAAAAGCATAGAATTTTTTTATTATTATTCGATGATGAAGAAGGAGCAGAAGTGGAGTAGTAGAAGATATATAACAGTCAACATCTAGATGTCTGTTAAAATGTAACTAAACTAAAGTTAGCTAAGAAATATATAATTACAGCCGTGGTCATAAAAATAGTAGTGCGACTTAGATGTTCATAAAAATAGTAGTGCTACCAAAATGTTCATAAAAATAGTAGTGCGAGTATTAAACTTGTACATAATTTGCATATAAATGTTCAAATTGTTTTCAAAATATTATGTTTATCACAAAATTTTGCTGTTCAACATTTCAGTCGCACTACTATTTCTATGAGCACAGCTATATACATATATATGTTCTAAGTCTGTGTATACTCTACTCACATCTACATTGAGTGTTAGCTAACTAGCTCTTATGGTATACCACCGACTTTTCCTATATATAGATTATATATGTATATCCATCTATTATCTATCTATAACTATCTTATCTAGCTGGCATGCTAGAAAAGGAAGCATTTCCTGTCTGTCAATGCTATTCAAGCAGTTTCATAACTTATTTGATCTAACTATCTATCTGTCATCCTATCCTATAATCGCATATATATGTGCGAATGTAAGTTAACATAATTTCTATATATATGCATATATACCAAAGCGAATTCTGTTTCTATACACTGACTAGCGTCTGTCTGGAGTCTGTCTGGAGTCTGTCTAGCGTCTACCTAGACTCTATCTTGCTCTTTCAATCAACGAGTTTAATCTTATATATGCATAAGCAATTTATAAAACATAGCATAGAGTTATATAATAGGTGAGATATTCTCTAGATGCATCTACAGTACAAGCAACTATACATAACAAATTGCAACTATCTCAATCTAATAGTCTTCGAGCTTAGCCTAAACAACGAAGTGCTTGAAGTGATATTTAAAGATATAGTTCTACATAAAATACTAGTATCCATAATCTTTGAATATCATGCAGTTATGATAGCTTTGACTACTGTGACAAATTGCAAGCAAATAGCTAGCAATGATGTCTATAAGAATGGCATGATTGTCAATAATCTATCTATATCTATAACAATCTATAACACGTCCGGAACTATTCTTAAGCACACACAAAACATTGTCATATTGCGCAATCTAAACTGAAATTTTCACAGTTGATTCAAATTTTTTTATAGTTATAGCTGATCGTAAACGTACAGTTGTCTGGCATATATCCTCGAGCGTTGTTTGCGGAACGGGCAGCGTCGCATTGACAAAACTCTCGAGCAGCTGGCGACGATCCACCTGACCCATGGCGAACAGTGCCTGAGCAATTAGATCAAAGTGCAGAGCACCCTCACCGCTCAGCAGCAGATTGAGCAGCGCTCGCTGGAAGGAGGCCAACAGCAGCTCCTTGAACAGGGCACGTTGATATAAGCGACTGCGTTCGTTCACATTCTGCATAGATACGAGCACGCTGCGCACATTGCTGGGATCTGTGCCGCTGAGCAGCATCTGGCCATACGCATTCATTATGGCCATAAAGTGTTCCGGATGCAGATTGTCGCTGCAATTGAAATTGTTTGGTTGCTGGCCATTCGCATGCCCATTGCCATGGCCATTGCTCAATTGATTCTTATAGAAGAATTGCCATTTGCAGGTGAGCACGCTGCAAGGGATAAGACGACAAGGATTAGAATTGTAGTAGCGCACACAGTTTTTGGCCAAATAGCTCACCTGTCGAAGAGCGCAAAGAGCAGGCTGGTTATCTCGCTGCTATCGGTGGCCGCATTCTGTTGCTGCAACAGCGGAAGTATTTGCTGTGTGCTAAAGCCCAAAATGCTGGGCATCAGCGATAAGGAAGCATTGCCCGGCTGTTCGACAACCAATTGAAACATCTGCAACACCTTCTCCATAACGGCCAGGCGGCTGAGCGTTAACTGCTCCCTGAAACAGACAGAGAACATTATTTAAAGGGAGACAGCTATAGTTTGTGTGACTATATGTGTATCTATATATATATAACTACCTGCTGCTGACATCGATGAACAGCGTTATCATCTCCTTAATGAACTGTGCACCCAAATGGATGGGCAGAGTGCGCAGCATGCTCAAGCTGAACTCTGCCACGGTGATGGCCATTGCAATGCTGCTCAGGCCGTAACTATTGAAGATCACCAACGCTTTGTTTAATATGGGCTGTGAAAGAGACACGAGAGAGAGGAGACAGAGAGAGTGAGTATTATTTAAAAGCGAAAAAGTTAT
Organism: Drosophila anceps; assembly: GCA_035045945.1. Taxonomy (NCBI): domain Eukaryota; kingdom Metazoa; phylum Arthropoda; class Insecta; order Diptera; family Drosophilidae; genus Drosophila; species Drosophila anceps. The sequence goes on from JAWNON010000004.1 coordinate 11,552,861, forward strand.
AAGATCTTTAAGATAAACGAATGAGCATTGCGTAAGTTGATACATAGCAATTCAAGCTTACAATATTGCTGTCTAAGAGAGTTAAAGCGCAGGAAGAGACAGACAGAGGTAAAGGATAGATAAAGCATAATAGACAGAAAGAGCGAGACAGAGAGAGAGAAAGCTATTTTGAACCAAGCAAGTAGCATTTGCTTTGATTAAAAGGCAGCTTTTGATCATTTTCTAGGCTAATCAAAGTTTTTCCAACAGAAAACTTAGATTAAGACTTCGTGAATTCAAGCTCCACTGAAAGACAGTTATGGACATACCAAATAATAAAAATCTAATCATAGAAAAGGCTTTCGATTCAAATCCCACTACAAATTACACATCTTAAGCAGAAAGCGTGAGAGTCTTTGAAGGCAAAGTATGTACAGCTGTGGTCACAAAAATAGTAGTGCGCGACTGAAATGCTGAACAGTAAAATTCTCTGATGAACATATTTTGAAAATGAATTTGAAACGAGTATTAAAATGAACGTATATATTTATATACATCTATTCAACTTGTATTTCAACATTTCAGTCGCACTACTATTTTAATGACCACAGCTGTAGATAGCTTTTCGAATGGCAGAAGTTTTGCGCTAGATTCAAATGCCTTTTGAAGCGAAAGGAATAGAGAGACGGGGAGAGAGAGAGAGAGAGAGAGAGAGCGAGAGAGAGAGAGAGAGCGAGAGAGAGAGAGAGACGGAGAGAGAGAGAGGTAGATAGAGATATTGGCCTAGAAATAATTTAAAAATAGAAACGTAGACTTTATAGTGAAGTCCAACACAGAATTATAACTTCAATTTAAACTGTTCAAATGAACTAGTTCTAGTTCGTGGCTCAAATCGCGCACTGTGACATAGAGTGAGAGAAGGCAAGAGAGCGAGAGAGAGAGAGAGAGAGAGAGAGAGAGAGAGAGCGCGAAAGTAGACAGATCTTATGTCTAAAACATATCTTATGGTATATAGATATATAGATAATGCTAACTCGATTCAGATCACATATACAGACTATATATAAGACTTAAATGCAACTATGAATAGTTGTAAATATGATGTGCGAGAGGGAAACAGAGAGTTTCTTAGAATAAAAGATCTTATATAGACATGTAGATAGTACTACATCGATTCAGCTGACATTGAGATGTATACCACATATATGATTGTATATGATATATATATATATATATATATATATAAGATATAGATGAAGCTAAGTATAAAGCGTGTGAGGAGAGCAGATATAAAAGGAGAAAGAACTTATATGGACATATAGATAATACTATTATAGCTTACTTCGCTTTAGATCATATTGATAAATATGATATATAAATATATTTAAGATATAGATGAAACTATGCATAGTTGTAGATATGGAAAACTTGAAGCTAAGCGACAAGTTTATGGCAAAACAGTTTGACGAAGCAGCCAAACTTAGTTCTACAGACTTATCAAGAATATCTACATAATTCATATGAATAAACTTGTGTTTATATATATATCCAATCTAGCTGCCTTTCTATCTAGCTACCACTTCCTCTGTGCTCACCTTAAAGGTGTTTGCGAGTATATCCTTGGCCGTGGCACCCGTCGCCTTGAAGTACTCGATGAGCGCCGTGAACGTGCCCAACAGGCTGAGCGTAGTGGCCGCCACTTTGCTCTCGCCGGCCGCTGGCAGATCCAGTTCCTGAAAATTTCTTGACAACGCACCAATATACTCGCGCAGCATCCACTGACGGCGCGGATAGTCCTGTTGCTGTTCGGGCACATTCTTCCACGGCATCACCATGTAGCTGACCAAACTGATGTGCACATTGATGCACACTTGGCGTGGCAGCTGGCCGCCAAGGCGTGGTCCCGCCTGCATTAGACTCTGGATTTCGGGTATATCCAATAGACATTTGGGTCGTATCACAGTCGCTATAAAGAGCAGCACCTCGCTCGCCGCCTGCTGCACAATGGGCGAGGCAGCCGATGGCGTCGCATTGCCCGCAAATATGCTGCCCAATATGGCAAACAGACGATGCAGCAGCTGTTCGCTGTTCAGTGACTTGGACATCGGAAAGATGCTGCGTATGGCCAGTAGAACTTGTGCATAACTAACAACAACATAGAAATGGTATAGATGGCATACATTAGATTAGGTATTCCATTAGTCTGGCTCTGGCTAACCTACAGATTATCCAAGTCCATTTGAAAGCTCGCCTTCTCCGATTCACTGCCGCCGATGCGATTGCTCGCCAACAGCTGCAGCGTTTGCAGCAAACGATCTGAGAGCACATGCAACTGTCGCTCCATCTCATCAACGACATCCGCTGGCGCCTGTGCCGTGTCCATGAGTGGTGCTAATCTCACCACCGCCTGGCAAACGGTTGCAAAGTCTCTCAAGATCTCACCAACATTGGCGAGCTTCAGTTTGCGTGCCGCCTCATAGCAGCGACCGCTGCCATGATCCAATGCCAGCTCCAGCGACAACAGATATGTCTGCGGCCGTGACCAGTGGGCGAACACCTGCGCGAAAACGATGTGGGCGCCGCGCGTTGTGGCCAACAGGGCCAAGCACTCGAAGCACTGATCCAGAAACTGTTGCCATTCCGTTGTGGGCGTCTGCGAAAGCAAAGGCAGATAAATTTATCGATAAGTGTATATCGATATGGGGTTGTATAGGTATGGAGTTGAATTTGAAATGTTTTATGAGTGAAATGCTTTAAGCATTTGGAAGCTAATTGTTCTTACGTTAATAAACGAGATTTTAAGAGTTTTCGATAACTTGATATCGATTAATGTTATAAGGCTTCTGTAGGTACAAAACTAAGTATCTAGATTTTGGGATTGTAAGCAAATTCAAAATTGTTTGATTTGAAGCAAATTGAGGCTATGTTGCTTAACAAATTACGGAGTGAGCTATCGATTACTATGTATCGATATATATTATATCATGTTCATGAGTTTGAAGAGTTGGATATAACTAAGCTCTAAAGGTTCGCTGACTCTAATCTGTAAATTTTTCGTTTAACTGTTTCACAAACGGCTCACGAGTCATCTGAATGTTCTGAAGCATATAACAATAGCTTCAAAATCAGCTCAACAGAAACTATATCAATCTACAACTGAATTCTAAGTCTGTATATCTAACCTATTCTCTTATCTGTAAGCCACTCGGTAATTGGTTCAAAGCTTTACAATCACAATTCGTAACTTTATAGTTAAACTCAGGCTAATTCGTGCACAGACCAACTGGTTGCTTGAGCTACAATATTAAGCCTTAAGCCTTGGTTAACCATTTCAACATCTCAACTAAATCTTTTCTAGCTGAATCTCACTCAAAACCATTGGCTTTAGTTACGCACATCATCCTCCATTAGCTCATTGTCGAGTAGCTCCAGTTCGGGCTTGTTGATCTCGAACTGTGTGCGTCGCATTATCTCATCGACCAGTTTCGTCATAATCTCGCCATGATGCGCACTCAACTGCGTTGGCTGCTCGGCAATGCCCTTGATAATGGGCGTCCAGATATCCAACTTTTCGGTAAAGTCCAGAGCGCCGTGCACTATCAAAGTGCAAAAAAAAAAAAGAACACAATCGAGTTATAGAGGGAGAGCGAGAGAGTGAGTCGTCGATGTTCACTTACATTTGGTGGTGCAGCGATAGAGCTGATCGAGAAATGAGTCGAGCATTTCCGGTTCCAGCATCATTTTGCCCGCATATTTGGTGCTATATAAACGCAACAGTTCACGAAACTTATCGCTATACATTTCGCTTTGATGCTTAACGCTATTGTGCTGCTCCAGCAGTCCGCTGACGCCGTTCATTAGCGTAAACGCAAAGGGCAGCGGCTTCTGCAGATAGAGCAGCTCATTCAGCACTGAAAGTGCGCCCAGCGAGATGTTCTCATTCGTCTGTCGCCATTGCGATAAATCGAGTATGCTCATTAGGAAGTATTCAGAGATCAGATCGGTGCGTATCCAGGAGACCAAATGCTGCACACAGCTCAGCAGCTCCAGCACAGAGGAACTGCAAGAGTCAAAAACCAAACAACAAAGCGTAAATAAAAGACTTTTCCGTTAGGATATTCCTAAAGCTTATCTTCTTCCAATTCCAACTCATTGGCTTGCCTAACTCATTCTATATATATTTGAATTTCATTAGAATTCCTGCCTATCGATATCTATTATCAAAAAAGCTGACTATCGAACGGTATACAACTCATTCCAATTAGAACTTAGTGATTACAAAATGGTATCGATAACATTTCGAACAAGCTGCTGTAACTTTGTTATGGTGCGCGTCTTATATCAAGACAATTCTTAGTCTAAATTGTATTGGAAATATGATTTATTTGATCCAAAAAGCTAAACATCAGTTGTTATCGATAACTTCTAGTAAGTGCCTTGAATCTGTTTTATAAATTAGAAGTAAGAAGGTTTGAAATGGTCAAAAAAGAACTAATCAGCTGTTATCGATAACTTTTAGCAAAGGTCTTGAGCTTGATTTATAAATCAGCAGTAAAAAGAGTTTAAATCTTATGATTTTCTGTTCTTAACTGAATATTGTATAAACTATGGATAAACTATTGAAAGAAAACTATTCTTTAATTAGTTATCGATAACTTTGGGCAGTAAAATCGAACTAACTTTGCCCAAAAAGATTTATAGAGTAGCTTAAATGAATATTTTAACTTAGTTCTATATCTATGAAATTTGTCTTTTGCTGATAATGCCAAACACCTGTTGCCTATCGATAACATTTCAAATCGAAATTGATAAGAGACAAAGTTTGAGTAACTGTTACGCACTTTTAAACAAAGTTAGGCCTAACTAACAACATTTTCTAGCTTAAACCTTTTGGAAATCTTTTAATAACTAACAAAAAATGCCAAACATTAGTTTGTTATCGATAACTTTAAGTTCTTCAGACTTGAATTTGTCTAAACAGCAGAAGAAAGAAATCAAAATGAATTTGCAATTGCTTCTCTGCTCCTGCTCTAACCACCTGTTGCTTACGGCTAACGGATAATACGGAATCGAGGCGGGAATTGATTTAAACCTACCTTAATTGATTGTCATTTGGCAGCGCTGTGGTCAGACTGTAGTCCATGAATGTGCTAGGTATGGTCGTATGAATGTCTTTGCCATTGATGTGACAAACGGCGATTAACAGATATTTGGTGAGCAGGTCCAAAACATCGGGTATACACATGGAAACGCTGCACAGAGCAACACACATAGACCACAAAGAGAGAGAGAGCGAGCGAGAGCGTGGGAGAGAGAGAGAGAGTGTGTGTGTGGGAGGTGTTTGAGTCACATGCAAGATTTAACACAAGATTCATATAGAATGTTTTGTAGAGCTGCGGTCTTACCACGAGTGAAAGTATTGCTTCCATTCGCTGGTGAGGTCGCCGCGATTGCTAACCACCTCCTCGGAGGTGACGCGCAACAGATTGATGCCGAGATTAAATCGTGTCTTTGTTAGCTCCATGCAATGTTGCATATAATTTGGATCCTGTTCCGGGAATTCCCTTTTGCCCAGCAGCGCGATCAACTGGGCCAACGTATCGCGATGCCGGCGTGCGCCGGTGAGCACCAATAGCTGAGCATAGTTCTGCCACAATGTCTCTCGCAAGAGTGTGCGATCCGCCGCCGTTAGCTGTGTCCATCGGCGCGTTATCGTATGCTCCAGCGTTGAGGTGCTGAAGAACCAAAGGAATTGATTCTCTGTGAAGCTATTGCTGGCGGTGGCAACACGCAGACACAGCTGCCAGGCCTCCGGCTGTGATTTGAATGCCAGCAAATTGGTCTCAATCTCGCGTTTGCGTGCATTGCTTGTCGTCGGCTGGTAGAACTCATTCAGCAGCACCTCCACCGACGTCATCGATGCGGCATGCTGCACGGATGACGCATTGTTGCATTAGTATTGCAGCTATTATGTATTGCACATTTGGGCACAAACAATCCGATGACTCTTCCCACCTTTTATGCATTTGCTTTCGCTACTTTTTTTCATGAGTATTTTTTTACTGTTTTCTTTTTTCTTTTTTTTTTTTTTGGTACTTTCATCGGAGTGGTTGGCCTTAGAGACTTACCATTTTGCTAGCGTTTGCTGTGTGTGCGTGCGATGTGTGTGTTTTGTTTTTGTGCTCGGTGCTAGCGGTAATATGTGTTTGGTGTGCATTAGCAATTGTTTGCCGTCGATTTCATGACTTTTATTTCAAATCTGTGTTTAACTTTTTTTTTATCAATTTTCTTTGTGTATATACGACTTGCACATATCGGCAGCGTTGCCAGTGCAATGCGAGCGTTGCCACATAGCTCAAATGTCATGCACTTAACAGAGCTGCTCCCAGCTACCAGCTGGTACGCTGCTGCTGTAATCACTATTTAAATACATGAAACATTTTAATTATATATTCTAGCAAAAAAGAATTTTGCATTTTGCTTATTGTTAACCATAACGTTTAACATTTAAGTTTAAATTTCAATCATATATTTTTTGAGCTGCTTACCTGCCTTGCTAGCAGGGTCAATTTGTGGTAGTTTTCTAATTTGAAATTCAATAACTATCGAATATCACTTGCATATCGATTAACAATTACAGTTTGCGTCGAGCATAACAGCTGGAAAGCCGAAGACGACAGCCAATCAGAAACGATAGCAACCAAAAGAAAACGTATGGAGCGATAGCAAACGCAGTGAATTTCATAGATAATTAGATAATAATTAAACAGTTGTCGCTGTCGAGTAAGAGTAAGAGAAAAACCAAAAACAACAAATGCAAAGGCATTTGATGCATTCGACAATGTGGAGAAGTATCGAAGCGTAAAAATCAAAGGCGGCGCCAGCCACACGAACAACAACACAACAATAAAACGGAGAAATCATAATAAAAGGTATCCATCCCCACCCTCCCCCACCGCCTCAGGGCCAAACGAAATGCAAACAATTTGCACTGTAACTATTTATTAGCAAAAGGTCTTGCAATTAAATATAATTGACATATGTGTATGTGGGTGTGTGAACGTGTGCGTGTGTGTGGTGTTTGGGGTGTCACACAGATTGGAAACAATAATAACAAAATACAGTTAATTGGAAAACGTCAGCCGTTAAGTGTGCTCAGCTGCCGAGATCGTTGCGCTGCTCTGTGAGCAATTCTAACTGTTGTTGTTGCTGCTGGTGCTGGCACAGTGTCTTTAAAAATTTTGGTCATTGTACGCCCAATATTGCTCTTACGTATGCACAGTGTACATACACATACATATATATATATATACATGTATGTATGTGCATGCATGTGTGTGTGTGTGTGTAGGCAGCCCTTGCAGTTTTTTTTGTTGTGTTTCTCTCTGCTTGCGCTCTTCAACTATCCATCTCTTTCTCTCTCTCTCTCTCTCTTTCTTGCTCCAAGTGTGCCAAAATAGCCGTTGTAATTTGTTTTAGCATTTGTTATTTTTGCATTTTGCTTTATTTTTGTTGCTTTCAGCTTTTGGTTTTCTATACTCAATAATTGCAGGCCCAGCAGTCGATATGTTACAGTTAGACATGCATGCAATTGCGTATGTACATGCATACATATACATACACACATATGTATGTGTGCGTGTGTGTGTGTATCCTTGCTATTATCTTTCTTTGTTGTTGCTGCTGGCGCTGCAAATTGTATGGGAACAGTTTGATTACAGCCATCACTGTAATAAATAACAGTTATACAGCATGTGTCAAATTGGCATTTCTTCGTTGCTTATTTACATACATACATATGTATGTGTGCGTGTGTGTGTGTGTGTCTTTTCTTGTTTTTGTCTGATCTCCTTCTACTACGCACTTTGGCTTTGCATGCTTATTGCGTTGTGTTTATGATTTCTTTTCGCGTTTTGCCTTTGCCTTTGCTTTTGCGTTTTAAATCTTATCAGCAGCAACGGAAATGTTACACACACCAATACATGCACACACACATACATACGTGTGTGTGTGTGTGTGTATGTATGTATGTGTGTGTGCGTCTGAAAGCTTTTTACAAATATTTTGTTTATTTATTTTAATTGTATTTTTTTCTGCATCATTTTTAATTGTTGTTGGCCTTAGCCCATATTGACCAACCCACAGTTAGCCCATATTATGACTTATGCCTATACCCCCTCTCTCTCCCTCCCCCCTTCCATTATTTTCGCTTGCCTCATTATGCACTTGGGTAGACTTTAATGCGCAGTCAATGACCGTGTGGCCCGAGGGCTGCTTTGTGTGTGTTTGTTTCTTGGTGTGGGGGAGTGAAAGAGAGAGAACGAGTGTATGTGGTGTGGAGAGGGGGCGAGAGCTTCTATAGAGAGTGGTTAGTGTATAGAGCAAACACCTTCTTGAAAATTCACAAATTGCTGCGTGCTTAGAACAACTTTGTTGTGCATACAATTTTACACCACTGTGCACACACACATACATACAATATGTATGTATGTAGACATAGACATGCATGCTTGTGCATGCGTTTGACCCCGTTAGTTTCACACTGTAAATCAATTTCCCTTGCAGTTGAGCTGCCTAGCTTCAAATTCAAGCTGGACTGGAACTGTGCTTTGGAAGGGCTTTTTTTGTATGTGTGCGAGGGGATTAGTGGAAAGTGGGGTGGGGTACACACACAATCTAACTTGTGCGTCATGGCGAAATAAGCACGAAACGTTTGTTGGCAAATGAAGGGCATTGAGAGCTTCGGCGTTGCCCGATTGTCTCATGCGCTTCGCAACTATGTATGTCTGTGTGCGTGTGTGAGAGTGTATATGTGTTGCATTTAGCGTCGTGTGTGCTTTACAGCTGCTGTCCTTGATTATAGCTTTTCTTTGCTTGGCAGAATTGTGGGGACTGGTTGCTGTTGCTGGTGTTGTTGTTATTGTTGCTTCTTCTTCTTCTGCTTCGACTGACTCTTTCGCCTAATATTGTTTGCACAGTTTTGTTATTGCTGCTGGTTTGGCTTTGGCTCTCGCTTTGTTAGTATGCTTTTCTTTGTACATGTGCTTTGTGGGAGCCTCTCTCGCACGCGCGCTCTCTTGCCCTCTCTTGCCCTGCTCTGCCTGTGCTCGCTAGCAGGTTAGCGCGTTGCGTTCGCTCTCGCTCTCGCTTTTGCTCTGTTCGTTTGCATTAGCCTGCGCTGCTCTGTTTTAGCTGCACTCTTTTTCAAGCTCTCTCTCACTCTCTCTCTCTCTCTCTCTCTCTCTCTCTCTCTGTGTGTGTCTGTCGCTTTGCCTCAGTTGTGCGCGAGTTCTCTCCCTCACAGTCGCTGCCTCTGCTTGTGTGCTGCTTCTTATGCTGCTTTCAGATGTTCGTGCGCTGCTCGCTGGGGGCTTCCAAACTCTGTTGCCAGTTAATTTTCAGTAACTAGTTGAAGTAGACAACAAAAAATATATTATAGAAAAAAAAACAGACGCACACACAAAACAAGAGCAATAATCAAATCAACGGCCAAAAAAAAAAAAAAAAAAAAAAACAAAACGCAGACAATAACAAATACGAGCCCAAAAGCAAAAGCAACAGCAACAAGAAACAACAACAAAACGGCAGCAAAGCAAGTAAATAAAACAAAAGACGCAGCAAAGCAAAGGAAAGAAGTCAAATAACAAGTGTTGTGTGTGTGTGTGTTATCTCTTTATATGTATGTGTGTGCGTGTTTTTTGTTGAAATTGTTTTCAAAAAGTTTCGTAATTATCTGAAAATGCAATACAACAACAACAGAAGTCAGCTGGGTGTGCTTATGTGTGTGTGTGTGTGTGTGTGTGTGTGCGTGTGTGTGTGCGTGTGTGTCAGTCAGTTGTTGATGTGTTCACAGAATATTGAGCGAAAGCATGCACAAAAACAATTTAATTTTCATTTCATTTTCACCTTTTGCTTTCTTTGCTATTCTGCTTTGCTTTTGAATTTTGCGTGATTTTGAAATGTATAAATACATAATCACAAAATATGCCCACATACACACAGAGAGATATACATACATACATGTATGTATGTGTGTATGTATGTGGCAACATTATTAGACAAGCACAGAAAAAAGAAGCAAGCAATAAAAACAACAATAACATGCACATATGTATGGCTGCTGTTGTTGTTGCCTTGCAGCTGAGTGTCATTTGGTTAGTCAACACTGCGCTGTTGTTGTTGCTGATCTTCCAGAGAGAGGGAGAGAGCGTGGGCTTTACACCAACAGACACAAGCGCGCTCTCGCGCACACACACTCACACACACACACACACATACACACACATACTAATACACATGCACAGCACACAGCTGAGAGGCAGCCAACAACAAACGCAACACAGAAAAGTAACGCAAATAACAACAGTAAACTTCTCGCCCCGCTCCCAGGGCTTGTATGCTTGCATGTGTGTGTGTATTAGTATATATATATAGATATACATATATATATCTATGTATGTATGTATGTATATATGTATATCAACAAGAAGCGCGTACAGTGAAACTTGGCAAAACTCAATATAGCAAAAAGTGTTCAAAAACCATTTCCAATTGAAGAGCTTCACTGTTGTAGCCAGTGTATACACAAACAATACAGCAGCACAAGGGAGACGGAAGAAGAAAAAAAATACGACACAGGGCCAGGGCAGTTGGCAAGACAGAGTAGGCGAGCGAACGAATTGAATTAGCTCATCCAAAAGAGAGCAGCTTGTGTTGACCAGTTGAACAGTGTGTGTTGACAGTTAAACGTCGTGCAGTTGGAAAATAGAAATTTAATAAAAATAACAAAAAATTTCGAAAAAGCAAAAACAAAAAAAAATTAAAACAGATACCGCGAAACAGACGCAGCTATAAATTACAATTGCAAATATCTGATTTGGTAAAAGTGTGAAAAGTATTTATTTAAAATTAACACATCTGTTTGTGCATATATAGAATATGCTTAATAATTGGCAGCGTCATGGCGAAAGCTATTCTATTAATATTACTCAGACGCAGTTGGTTGACTTAGCGAGCTTAAGAAACAAATTAGAAACACAAATTATACATATAGTTATAGATATATGTATATACATATATGTTGTACATATATACTAGGTGTAAGTGTTGCGTTTAACAATGGTTGTGCGCACTGTATGTCAGTGACGGGGGTTGCTGCAGACACTTCACTCTCTTATTTTTTTCTTGTTTCCTTTTTTTTTTTTTTTTTTTTTTTTTTTTTGTTATATTCTCATTCGGTCGCCCAGTCAGCCAATAACATTAAACAGCTGAGCTTGTTTGGAAACAACAGCCGCCCAACCAAATGAGGCGCGTCATCAACCGAATTGGCAAATGGGCGGGCAGTGGGGCAGGGGTTGGATGATAAAGACAGATGACAAAACAATCAAAGCAAAACATTTTCAATTGCATTGAGCGAATGAGTGAGTGAGTGAGTGAGTGAGTGGGTGGGTGGGCAATGAGTGTCTGGTGTGGTATTGGAAGCGCCAACAACAGTAAGCGAGCACGCAAATAGAATTCATTCCACGTTCGCGCGGACTCTGGAAAGTATGCAAAAAAAAAAAGAAGAAAGAGAGACCAGCAAATGCCGTTAATGCATGCTTGTCCTTGATGTGTGCTATACTCGTTTTTACTGGTGTTGCTTATGGCAACTGCAGCGCCCAACAGCCGCAGCCCCAGCCACACAGAAGCAATGATGTGTAAATAGAGCTTGCATGTGTGTGTGTGTATATGTGTGGGTATGTGTGTGTGTGTATGTGTGTGTGTGTATGTGTGTGCGTGTGTGTGTGTGTGTGTGTGTGTTTGTGTGTGTATAAGAAAGCAGGCAGGCAGGCAGACAGGAGAGCCCAATGGCAGCAACAGCGACGGCGGCAGCACGACGTCACACACCCAGTTGTTGTTGTTGTAGTTGTTGCTGCCTCTAGCGCTGCAACTGCGCTGCTAGCTGCGCCGCTGACATAGTTTCGTGTCAATTTAGGCTGTGCGAGCGAGATAGCCAACAAGTTTGCTACACTGAGGCTCAGTTGACCTACATTTGGGCAAAGATTTGGCTGTAGCAGCAGCATCATCATCACCATCATCTCCACACATGGTCAACCATGTTGATAGCATTGATAAGGATAACAGAACAGAACACGTGCATAAATAACGCTGATAAATCAAATTTGATTTCACTTACAGGCAGACAACAGACGGCAGCAGCAGCAGCGGCTGTGCAGCTACTGGAACGCAACTCCGATTATTGTTTTGATGTGTGCCTTGGCCAGGGGAGCAGCAATACAGTCAGATAGCAATAGTTAAAATAACAACATTAGCAATAATATCAACAACACCAACAACAACAACAACTGCAACTTCAACAAAAATAGCAACAAGAATCACCGCTTCAGCCTTAGCGTATACAACGAGCGCACCGTGTCCTCAGTGTTATAGAAACCCAACTCCCAAAAACAAACAGAAACAGAAACAGCAAACAGAAACAACAAACACAAAAATGTCATCACCCAGCGCTGGTAAACGACGCATGGACAATGACGTCATCAAGCTAATCGAATCAAAACACGAGGTCACGATCCTCGGCGGCCTTAACGAATTCCATGTGAAATTCTTTGGGCCAACTGGCACACCCTACGATGGCGGCGTTTGGAAGGTGCGCGTCTATCTGCCCGACAACTATCCATTCAAATCACCGAGCATTGGATTTGTCAATAAGATCTATCATCCGAATATTGACGAGTCATCGGGCACCGTTTGCCTCGATGTGATCAATCAAGCCTGGACAGCATTATACGATCTATCGAATATATTTGAATCGTTTTTGCCACAACTGCTCACATATCCAAATCCAGTCGATCCATTGAATCGAGATGCAGCCGCCCTCTATCTGCACGAACCGGAGGAATATCATCGCAAGGTCGCCGACTATGTGCAACGTTATGCGACCGAGGATGCGCTGCGAGCGGCGCAACAGGAGCGTGAGAGCAGCGACAGTGAGTCGAGCATGTCCGACTACAGTGAGGACGAGGCCCGAGATATGGAATTATAATATCGGTTTAAATATATTATCGAAACAACTAAAACAATAGCGGCGGCGGCGCTACTAGCTGCTGTTTAAAATGCCTCGATTTGAACTAGATCAGATCGCCACGATATATAAAATACAATTGAACAACATATATATACACACACACACACACACACACACACACACACACACACACACACACACACACACACACACACACATGCACATATATACATATATATATATATATATATATATATATATATATATATATATATATATATATATATATATATATATATATATATATATATATATATATGTGTGTGTGTGTGTGTGTGTGTGTGAGTACACACATATAAAGAACGTGATTCGATGGACATACTTATAAATATAATATACATAAATATATATATATATATATGATCTAAAAACTTATATGTATATTAAAACGTAAGCAACAAGTTTGAAACAATTCTTAGTAATATAGCAATTATATAGTAGCTGACAAATCGAGTATATAACAAAAGAGAAGAGGAAGAAAAACAAGAAAATGGGCAAAGAAACGATAATAATTTTTGATGGACAAGAGTTGCGATTGCATTGCAAATCCAATAAGCGTAGAGAAATAACAACAACAACAAAAGCACACACACACACACACACACATAGATGATATATAGGCGTGTGTGTGTGTGCCATCATAACTAGTTAGTTGTATATACCCCACACACATAATATATATATATATATATCTATCTATCTATGTATATGTATCCACTTATATATATATATATAAACTTGGACAACTGTTTTCTTCGTCAGCTGTTTAGTCTGCTGGCGCACCACTTGAACAGCATTACCAAACCACTTCCGCCCACCTGTCACACCTGTCCGCCCCTTCCCACACCTGTCCCCTCCTCATTTTTAGCCACAGCCGCCCGCCTCAATGCATTCAATCAACTGCAATCGAGCAAAATCCAATTTTCTTGTTTTTCATTTTCATTTTTGTTTGTTTTTTTTTTTTTATTATTTTAATTTTAATGTTTTAATTTCTTAACTATGACGCAGCTCTTATTTGTTAAATGCTTAACTTTAAACAAAACAAAACAAAACAAAACAAAAAATCAACTAATATTAAGTTAAACAAGTTGTTAATGTAAACTTTTATATATATACAACCACACACGCGCATACATATATCTATATCTATATATATCTATATATATATAGATATAAATATATATCTTTATATATATATATATACATAAAACTAGGTTGCCAATTAATCGTGTGTTTAAACAAGCAAAATTAATTATATATTTATTAAAAACAAGAAACAAAACAAAAAAACATAAACAAAACGAAAATTGAAAACATTTTTAAAGATCTTTGTTTAAGCTAAAAGAAACATTTCATTTCATTTCATTTCATTTCATTTCGAAAACTCTCTCGTGTGTCTTGTCCTGTTTAATTTTTTCTATTTTTCTTTTAAGTTGTAAAGTCGGAACAGAACAGAAAGTAAACTTAAGTCTAAAACAAAACGAAAATAAACAACAACAAATGCTATATATATATACATATATATATATATATACAGAAAAAAAAAACAACAACTGAAAGAGCAACAATTTAATAATGTTTAATGAAAAGCGTAGAGTTGTGTATTCTAGTTAACTTAGAGAGTTCAACAATATAAACAACAAATTAATAATAATAAAAACAAAACAAAAATACAGCAAATTTACCATTTTGCATATATGATATATATATATATATATATATAAATACATGTCTATACTGATGTATATATTTATAACTATATATATATATATATATATCGTCAGGTTAGCGCCCTCCTTTTACTCATTGGCCATACTTATTCACGAAGTCAAAGGAGTATATTCGTACTGTACTGCAATGTACGTCGTGTTGTCCGTCCGTCTGGCTATCCGTCCGCCCGTCCGTCCGTCCGTCCGTGCGTCCTTCTGCCTGTCTGTTTGAATGCAAACCATTTCGACGCTATTGTAGCTAGAGACTTGAAACTGGGAATGTATACTCTTGTGTATTGGAAACATATACACTTGGCATACATATTACGATTTGCACGATGCGCCCACTAGGGGCGTGGCAATACTATAGATAGCTTAACAGCAGCTACACGATTGCAATCTGAAATATGTATACTCGCGTTGACAACCCAGCATCAACAAGATATAGTGCATATATCTATGTCAATGAGGGGCGTGGCGAATCGCATAAAGCCGCGTGCTTTACAGTTTTAGAGTTAGAAACTTAAGAATTCAACACTGTTGACCTACTCCATTGACGCTCCAAATACAAATTGTACGCCCATTTGGAAGAGGCCGTGGCATATCGAAAAATACCCAGTAATTTCCATAGTTTCCATAGAGTTACATTACTGTAGATTCCTGATAAAGATTGTACAAAAATCATGTATCCATTGCTACTGGGCGCGTGGCAAAAGGGGAAAAGCTTCCTCTATTGATTCACATAAGAAATATATATATATTTCTTTTTATAAATGCCCTTTGAGGGCGTGGCAAAAACTATAGTTTGCAATATTTCGGAGCTAAGAAAAATGGAAAAAGTTAAGCGACTTCAGACCCCTCTCTGACGCCTTTACGCAAACAAGATTCAACTGCTTTTGGCCCATGAATGAGTATTACGCAGCCGATAGCGCTCGACCGTAACTTTCTTACATGTTTTTGTTTTTCATTTTTTTTTTTTTTTTTTGGTTTCTCTATCCTCATCTGTGATCTCTCTTGCAAGCAAAAATTAAGCTGGATAGCAGAACCGCATTACATAAATCTTTGTTTGCTTATGGTTTGTGTGGTGCAGCACTACTATTTTTATGAACACAGCTTATGTCATGTTCTCTTTTCGTCAAGATAGCGATCCCAAATTCAATTGTGAATATCTAACTTAATTTGGCAATCAGAGCTACCAAATTTTTTGTATAGTCTAAAAAGTGGTTCATTTTTTAGGAAAGAAGTTACTATGGGGAAGGGAGGCGGTTTTATCTTTGAAGGAAAAGTCAAAGAATGCACCTTACTTTCCGGACAATTCGTATGAAAAATCGCTATAAAAAAGCTGATATAGAGAAACTTTTTTCTATATTTTTAATTACCAATTTTGCTGTTGGCGGTAACAAGTAGAACAGATAGGCGACTCATACCGAAAAAAATCTCATACGCACTATTTGGGCTTAGAAATCAAAGAAAAACTAGTTTTAAACCAAATTTGGTAAAGATCAAGAGATTTTTTTTTGAAAAGCTGAATATCTACAGTAACTCAAGCCACTTAAAAAGCTGCGCAAAGAAGTACGCCTCAATTTCGCCCCAGGGCCTTTGAGTTGGGCTACCCATCTGAGGTACGTCGTTTTTTCATTCTTATTTTCATGATCTCCGTAAAGAGGAACATCATTTGGGCCACTGGGGATGTAATGACGTGGGGAGCCAGCTCTTATTATGGCACAGCTTTTTCGTACAACTCGAAGAGTTAGTTGGCAATATGAACTGGCATTTCCAGCACAACAATCCAGCCACAATCCATACTCAAAATGTCGAGATCCTTGGGAAGTCCTCATACTGCCCCGACCCAAATAACATTGCGAATGTCTGGGCATGGTTGGCTAGCAAGGTGTACGAGGCCGGAAAACAATGTAATACAAAACAAGTAGGAGTGCACTAGTCGGGCCTGACCGACTAGCAGATACCCTAAGCCCCGATCGATCTGCTTTTAGATACGCCAAAGCTTGTATATATGCCTAGATACATAAAACACACGCAATACACCTAAACTTATATGTATGTATTTACTTAAGCAGAAAAAAAGTGTAAACTAATCAAAATTTTCGACTAATAAAAACATGTTCCCGCAACAAAAATGTTTAAAAAAAAAAAAAACAGCGCACATCGACAGGAAGTGCACCTACATGTCCACGGCAACGCGCATCACCAAACCGCCACTTCATGTTTGTAAAAAAAAAAACAAAACAAAAATAAAAACAAGCCCGACGTCGCCCAGGAAGTGAGCCCACAGCTCCTCGGCAACACGCATCGTCTCTACCAGCGCAGCCATCTCACTGCTCGAACACTGAGTGAGTGGCAAAGCTAAACTGACAATTCAAACATAATTCAATCGTAATTTCGATTCTTCGAAATAAACAAGAATGCATGTGTTTAAGTGTATGTGTGCGCATGGAGAGAGAAAATGTGTGCGCTTGGTGCTGCTTGCCACGCGCTTCAGCCACTTGACCAAGACTTTTGCCTAATAACTTCTGTATTACCTAACGGATTTTCATGAAACTTTCAGCTAATGATCTATATAATCTATAGAATATATGAAAATTTAGTGCAAATGCAAACTCTTTTACATTTCGGCTATATATGCAGCTGAGCTTTGTTTTCAAGAATTTGGGAAAATTCGGAGCCGTTATCCAAAATATGAGAAAAATCAAAATTGTATAAAGAAAATATAAATCTAAATGCAAAATTTGGAACCTCTAGCCTTAAAGACGTAGGAGATATAATTTTAAAGCTGAAGCTTGATAAGCTTTTTAATGGATAGAATTGAAACGGGCTTAGTTATTGGTTATTTAAGACAAACTTGATCTGCTATAGATAGATAGACAGATGTAGATATCTAGCTCTGAGATCGACGCGTTCAAACATACGGACAGACAGACTGATGGACGGATGGACAGACATACTGAAGGGCGGAAGGACAGACAAACGGCCAGACAAAGACAGACAGTTCTAAGTCGACTCAGATCGTCGTTCCTCTCAAGAATATATAAATTTTATGATGTCTGGCACGCCACCTTTTAGCTGTTACATACATTTTCATAAAACTATTATACCCTCCATTCCCATTTTCAACGGGTACAGGGTATAGAAAGGGGGCGCTAACCTAATGCCGCACAGTGTATAGCATACATATGTATGTGTGTATGTATATGTATAAACTGTAAGCTGTAAACTTGGCTTACAGTACTTAACGGCCACAAGACATTCACTTCGTTTCAGTTGTTTTTCGTGCGTGAGCGAGATTGGTTGCTGTTGAAGGCATTGGAGCAGAAAACGAATACCAATTCATACATCTAACTCGACAAGTACATTCATATTATGTGGATATAACCAGTTAGCCAGTTTCGCATACAAGCTATGAAATCGAGTTATTTTTCAATTATTATTTTACTTTCGATCGTTGGCCTTCGATACAATTCGATTTGTGTCAATGCTGCAAACTCGGATCAAACTCGCCCCAGCACGCGTTTCAAGCTCCAAAGCCAGCCAGAGCCGGATGCTAAACGGAACGATAATCTATTTCAAGTTGTTAATGAGTGGAAATATATAGATTTCGAATATCCCACATTTGTCGAAAGACAATTGGCAATCAAAAATGGGTAATTAGCCAATGGAAAAATGATTATGAAATTTGTTATTTGTCCGGAGTTACTCTACAGTTTATGTATCTATCTATATACATATATGGGTATTACATTGCTTGGGTATACGTTTCGAAAACTAATGAGCACATTGGAATGCCATTTAGGAATTGTGTAAGCAGTGTATGGAAGACTTGGTTTACTGAAAGATCAATCTTCGGAAAATCATACTCACCGTAGTCGAGGTAGTTCTGTGCCATTATTATTAGTTTTCAACAACTTTTCAATAATTGCAATACAAAATAGTAATGAGAGATTTGATTGATGGAATTTACGCAACAATGCCTAGCGGACAAAATGAATTTGAACTTCCGGCTCAACACACAGCAAGTTGGGGAGAGAAGAAGAGACGTAACACCAACCTGAAGTCAAAGGGTCTACCCAGGTCAGGCTTGGTTATTCACGTTGGCAGTCCTGGCAGTTGCCCGCAGCAGACTTGCTCCGTTCTCAACAATATGAAAGCAAACAGGTTAAGCACAGCCGAGAGTCGTAGCCAAAGAACATCACATGATGATTACATCATAATCTATACCTAAAGACGGACACAAAGGATCAATAAATCAATCAAATTGCCTCAACTTCACCCATATCGGAAACTCTACATGCTGGATCGAAGCATTTTCTCTTGAACATCAAGCTATATATAGTTACACATTCACAGTACTCCAATAGATTAGAGTATATTAAAAGCAAAAACTCTGGCTGAATTGATTGCGCAGTTTTCTTACTTACAAAAGCCTTAAGTGAACTGATTGCGCAGTTACTTTGCTAACTAAAATAGCATGAAGCTGCAGAGTGGCTTAATCTGTCTCTTGCCAGTTGAGAGTGTTGTGAGTATGATCGATCAAAGAGCTCCCTAGTTCCGTTTCTAGATGACTATCCCGTAGCTCTGTCAAATGTCCCTAATCGACGATTGAGCTACAGCGATCTATGCTGTCGCCAGCTGATTGAGCTACAGCGATCTATGCTGAACTGATCGTCGTTCCGAAGAGCGACGCCTTTTATTTCAACTTTTTATAACCAATGTCAAAGCGATCGAGTATAGAAATTTGATCTTTACTCGATCGCATTGACATTGGGTATAAGCATATATTCCATGTTTATCCTTGAGTATTTTTCTGAGGGCCGTAAACTTCGCTACAAGCAACTGCTTACGTCGAAAGCAATCTTTTCTTTTACTGCTGTAGAGTCATGTTCAGGCTTGATGCAGATAAAGTAGATTAACATTGTAGATCATACGTATGACTTGGCAACTATATGAATGGGAAAGCGAGATATGTTACCATCTTTTATAGACGTCACAGGATTTGCACAGGAAATGATCTAACCGATATCCTTGAGAGCGTTCAGACTTGCAGCTCAATGCGTTCAGTATTAACTAAGTTTTTGCACCATTCACAGCTCAATCTGAGATATATATTTATTTATATATGATATTTTTTTTACATATTTACATTTCATTTGTCAACTCTAGCGATTTTGTGCTGAAGAATAATTTGCCATTGGGCATTGATGTGTATAATAATCGGCTGTTTATAACAACGCCGCGCTGGAAGGATGGTGTTCCGGCTAGCTTGGTCACCGTCACATATCCGACGAAGGAGATTAGTCCGGCGGTCAAGCCGTATCCATCGTGGCAAGCGCACAGCAGCCCCTACAATCCGGACTGCTCAAAGCTGATATCCGTCTATCGCACCGCAGTCGATGTCCAATGCAATCGGCTGTGGGCCATCGATTCTGGCATCGTGAATGCTACGATCAAATTGAATCAGATCTGTCCACCGAAAATTGTGGCCTTCGATTTGAGCAGCGATGAAATGATTGTTCACTATGAGCTGCCCGCATCACAGATCAAAGAGGATTCGTTGCACTCGAACATTGCCGTGGATATACGGAATGGCGACTGCTCGGATGCCCATGTCTTTGTCACGGACGTCTGGAGATTTGGCATCGTTGTCTATAGCTTGGCTAAGGACAGAAGCTGGCGCGTCACGAACTATAACTTTTCGCCCAATCCTTTGGCATCGGACTTCAATGTCTACGGCTTGAACTTTCAGTGGCTGGACGGCGTGTTCGGCATGAGTCTAGCGAACGGACCCAGAAGCTCCGATCGAGTGCTATATTTCCATCCAATGGCGAGCTATAAGGTAGGTTGGTAGCCGTAATAGTTGTTGACAGTATTTAATGCTCCTTAATTTGATCTTTTAGGAATTCATGGTATCGACAGATCTGTTGCTGAACGAATCCCTTTGGACTGACGGCACTGTGGACACCTCGAAGTTGTTTGTTTCGATCGGCGATCGTGGTTTCAATGGCCAATCGTCCACATCTGGCATTGCGCGCAACGGTGTCATGTTCTTCACCCAAGTCCATCGCGATAATGTTGGCTGTTGGGATACCACGAAACCATATAGAAGATCCAATTTGGGCATGCTTCTGGAGAACACAGGGAACTCAACGTTGATTCAATTTCCCAATGACTTGAAAGTTGATCATGAGCCGAGGCAAGGCGTCTGGGTCATGAGCAATCGTTTGCCCATTTACCTATACAGTCAACTCGACTTTAGCGACATCAATTTTCGTATTCTAAGAGCCGATGTCGATGGCATCATTGCATCGACAATATGTAATCCAATGCTTGAATCGGTCAGAAAGTCGGAAAAATTAACCGTCGTCTCCATTGACGAGGGTCAATGTTATTAATACATAATAAATATAAAATTAAATGAAAAATCTAATGGATTTCAAAACAAATATCAAACTGATCATGACGATGACTTCTGTATAACGGCTAAGCTGAGATACTAATCAGACAGACTAGCTACCACCAAGGTAGGTCTATATGTTATAGACCTACAACAGATTCGAACTAACCACAGTTGCCTCCTTTTGCCACTTGACCCAACCTTTTGTTTAATAACTTCTGCGCTACTTAACTGATTTCAATGAAATTTTCAGCATATGATCCACATATTTTATAGAATTTGTGGCAATTTAGTAAAAGTTCAAACTTTACTTGCAACTGAACTTAAATTTAAAGAATATGCGAAAAATTAAAATAGTGTAATACATAATTCTAAATCCATAAATCTAATTGCAAAATTTGAGAACTATACCTCTAAAGATGTATAACTTAATAAGTGAGGTTCGATTTCGCTTTTAGTCGATAAGATTGAATAGCAATAGCTATACACGTGCTATAGAGGTCTCTAGCTCTCGACGCATTCATACATACGGACAGAGGGACGGACGGACGGAGATAGGCGGACAGGGCTAGTTCAACTCAGCTCGCCGTTCTGATCAAAAAGATATGTACTTCATGGTGTCTGACACGCCTCCTTCTGCCTGTTGCACACCTCTTCATTTCCCATTTTCAATGGATTCAGGGTATATATCTATAGATATATAATATGTCTCGTGCTAAAAACAACAATATTTTATGCTTAAGTTTAGCAAAAGAGTTTATGAAATGATTGTGTAAGAATAAAGTGAGGAGCAATATGAGTTGGTAAAGTCTATATGATTGAGTATAAATTATTGAATTACTTTGAGTACATTGAATCGGAGATGGATATTTTCCACTCTCGTGGAATGCGATTGTAAATGCAATTGAGCTAGTACTAACTTTAGTTAGTAGCAGCTAATAAGCAGTTTTGGCTAGAAGCCTCCTACTCAACCTAACCTATATATTAACCTCAATTTGATTTGAGTTGCGAGAGACGTCGCAATGTTGTCCCTTTCCGTTCCCTCTGCGTTGTTTTGTCAATAAAAAAGCAAGTAAAAACTTTGCGGACAAGCGTAACTGACTGCATGATACTGGTTAATTCGTAGCTCCAATTAATTTACAGCTCATTCGGCTTATGTTTTTAGTTTTTAGTGCAGCACTACTATTTTCATGAACACAATCTATATGCATATGTGTATAGAGCTGTGTTCATAAAAATAGTAGTGCGACTGAAATGTTGAACAGCAAAATTTGAATAGCAATTGAACAATTTATCAAATCTCTAGTATTTAGTCAAACCGCGAATGCAAGGAATATACCCATCTTTGCTAGCTGGACGAGCATCAGAGCCAGAGTGAAAGGCGACCTACCTTATGGCTAACTGACAATGTGGTTTTGTCAACACATTTCAGCGTTTCGCCTTGGAAACTTGAGTTTGTTGATTGCCTCAAGAAGTTGTTTTTTTTTTCTCACATTCTTTTGTTGTTGTTGTTGTTGTTGTTGTTGTTTTCTTAGTATTTTTACGATTGTTTCGCGTCTCAAGGAACTCGAGGAATTCGCAAGTTTTTTAACAAGCAGCAACAGCAGCAGCAGCAGCAGCAGCAGCAGCAGCAACAGGACACCAACTGCAATGGGTAACAAACTTTAGAGTTTTATTTAAAAAATAATAAAAGCAAAAAAAATAAAAATAAAAACAAAAGCAAAGAAAAGTTTAATTAAGTGCAACAGTGCAAAAAAGTTTTGAATACAAACTGAAAAGAAAGAAAAACTTTCCCAAAAGTGCATTTTGTGAGGTTATGTTTGCCGTTATATATAGAGATATAGATTAGAGGTTTGGTATTTGGTCGCAACGCACCGCTGATTCTGCTTGTTGTACTCCGTTGCAAGGACACGATGCGGCAAGTGCGAACCAGAAAGTGTCCGTAATCGAAGGGCCAATGCTAAAGGGTTGCCCCCCAACCCAGAAGTTAATAGATAATAAAGTGTTTACATATACCTCTGTGTGTGTGTGTGTGAGTGTGTGTGTATGAGTGTTTTGTGTGTGTGTGTGTATTAGAGATGAGCGCGTGCCGCTTCGTGCACGACCCATAATGAGGAGGAGCAACACACATTTGCTATGAATCGGTTCGGCTAAGCTTCGTGTTGGCTTCGCGATGGTTTCGGGGTTTCGCGAATTAGTTCGGGTTTGATAAAGGTTCTTAATTCATTCTTGCTTATGGTTGCATTCGATTTTGATTTGTTCTTTGACTTATGTTTCGTTGCGGTTCGGCTACGTTTCGTCTTCGTTTCGGGCAGATTTCGAGCTTATAGCGATTCGTGAATCGGGCTGGATAAAGCTCATAATTTATCGTTTCGAGTTTTCATTTTTGTTTCGGTTCGAGTTGGATAAAGCTATCTTCCTTGAGGTTTTCAGTCGGCTAAAGGTTCAATATTTGACGCTAGCTTTGGCTTGGACTTCGATTTTGAGGTTCAATTAGTTTTCATTCCAGTTGTAGTTCGATTTGTTGCTCAGGCTTTGAGCTTACTTCGAGGTTGGTTTCTGATTAACTGGTTCGCTTAAAGGTTTGTCCTATGGAACTGTTTCGCTTGAAAGCCTCAAATCACATGCGTTTTCATTTTCTTACGCTCACAAAATTTGTTTGTGTCACGAAACACGACACGTAACCAGCTCCAGAGCTAATACAGTTTGTCTATATAGAGGAGTAGATCCACCTTTATATGTATTTGTATGTGTGCTTGGGTCTATGTACATTCACCTGACATTCGGCTTGCCCCATTTTGTTTGATTGTTGTTTGGGGCAACGGCGAAATGCAGAAATTATGTGGGAATTACGTGCAAGGCTGACGGCAAGTCAACTGCCCCACGCTTCGACCCAGACCCGCCCACTTGGCCCATTTCGTTGCATACTTTTATGGGCGTTCGAACATATTCACATTCATTGATATAGTACATACAGCTAGATAGATATATCTGTCTCTATATAGACCTGTTTTCGCGTATGTACGTAGCACTAATAAAATTAAAGTACCCAACAAAGCGACATGAAAAACAAACAGAACAGAGAAGTTAATAACAATTGGGCACTGAGTAGGGGTTAAAGATTTGAGCAAGGCTAAAGGGGCCCGAGCGTGGTGTCCGCTGAAGCACTCTACGTGCTGCACGTTACGGCTCAAATAGACATCTACTTTATAAGCACTAAAGTGTGTGTAGGTGTGTGAGTGTGTGAGTGTGTGTGTGTCTGTGTGTCTCTTTAATAGACATCTAGCTATCTGGCCCGTGCAATTGCCGTCTTCCATAAGTAAACAAACTGCATTCGCAATGAGTTAAGTTTTGTGGGGGGCAAAAAGGTTTGATTGAGTACACTGACAGAAATTAGTGTTTATTAGTTGACAAGTGCAAATGGCTAGTATGCATTTATAATACTTGTTCACAAAGTGAATGCGAATATATTCATTCCACTGCAATCTCTGAAATCGTCGTGAAGTTTGGTCTGGAAGGCGTGGCAAATAGCTATAAAGTAATATCTTCAACAGCTTTACATTCAAACTTTGCTTATGGTATCGCTATGGCGTTCTTCTTAATGTCAATCGATAGCTTCCAAAGTCATATAGCTTGAATTTAGCATACCGATTTCTGTTGATTGACCAAAGAAAAAGTATTTAGCTACGCTCATTCAAGGCATGACAAATCAACAAATATTCTATATCTTACGTCTCTTGAAAGCGAGGTAAAATTGGCGCAACAATTATAAATTTTATAGCTGTTAAGCTAGCATGACAAAGTTGAGCAGTTAACTCACTGTTGAGCTCCACAGCAGATAGATCCATTCCATCAAATGCTACACTCATTGAATCGTCAGTCAATTGCGATTTTACTAGATCATAGGACAAATTTGAAATAAAAATCAAAAGAAATTTGAATGCATTCAGAACTTTTGTATAGTAAATGATGATAGACTTTAAAGATGATAGGTAAAACTGTGTTCATAAAAATAGTAGTGCGACTGAAATGTTGGACAACAAAATTTTGTTATAAATACAATTTTTTGAAAACAGTTTGAAACGAGTATTAAGATTAATGTATAAATATAAATATATTTCAGTTGTTTGTCCAAAATTGCTGTCGCACTACTATTTTTATGAATTTATACAACATTTCAGTCGCACTACTATTTTTATGAACACATACATTTTACTATGCATTTTTTCGCAGTGTATGTTGTCTTGTATTTGATTTATGAGCGATATGCGAACATCAAATATTTTTATACAGTTTTGGTGGCAATTTACATGCATATTGGCCTTTTCTTAGGCGCTGCCCAACTCCAATCGAATAATTGAAAGGGAGGAAGCAGCAGGTAGAGGAGGTAGGGTCTAGGGCTTAGTAGGGTGTTTGTATCTCTGCGTGTCGATGG
This sequence comes from Drosophila anceps, assembly GCA_035045945.1. Classification (NCBI taxonomy): domain Eukaryota; kingdom Metazoa; phylum Arthropoda; class Insecta; order Diptera; family Drosophilidae; genus Drosophila; species Drosophila anceps. The sequence continues at coordinate 11,578,474 of JAWNON010000004.1, forward strand.
CGTCGACTGTCAAGAATTGATTTGACTTTGACACATGAAGCACAAGCAGCAAAAACACACACATAGAGCGAGAGAGAGAGAGAGAGAGAGCACGGTGTGCGCCCTAATGATATGTGCTAGCAAAAATGTTGTTTAGCAGGCAAGGCGGGTGCCGCGAAGGGTCGCTCCCCGACACCAACACCCAAGAATGGAACCGGAGCTGGGGTAACAAATGGCACGCAGCCAACAAATGCAGCGACGCCAACAGCAGCAACAGCAGGAGCAACAACAGCGACGACAGCAGCAGCAGCAGCAACTGGAGCAGGTGGAGCAGGAGGCGGGGCTGGCAGATCCACGCTACATGCGAACAAAACGATACTGAAAACGGTTTCGGTATTCCTCGCCAGCGGCAAACGAAACTCAAGCAACCAGTCGAAGGCCGCAGCGGCTGCCCTGCAGAACAAACGGCTCCAGCGACAGCGTAAAATGGACGAGTTGAGCGGCAAAATCAATCCCAAACTGTTGGACAGTCTGCGCAAGAAGACACGATTTACCAAGTGAGTAAATGTGCTCGGGCAGCTGGATGCTGTTTGGCAAAGAGAGAACCTTGAAACCTTGCGATGGAAACGTCTAGGAAGTAGCTAGAGAGAGAGAGAAAGAGGGAGACTTCTAAGTGTCAGGGTCTAGATAGTATTGACAGTTCCTATAGTGAAACTTATAGTAAAAGTTGTTCAAGGCCTAATGTATCCTCATATCTAGAGAGAGCAATGCCGTGCAATGAAGGTCTAAATTGTTTTTACCGAACTATCTCAATATAATGAGATAGTTCTCAATATAATAATGCTTGTTGTGGCTTACAGACCCCTAGGATTTCCTTCATCAGTCAACAGAGTTGATTAAGCTTCTTTTATAAATAGCTCACTAGCTTCAAACTTCTAACACCTTTCAAACTTCTAACAGCCATAGAGCAAAAGGCATGCGCTTCTAACCTAAGTCCTTGAGACTCTTCAGAATGAACTAGACAGCAAGTTTCGTCTGTCTGGACTTCTTTAGCAATTAGGTCAATCCATATAGAAATAGTCTAAGCTATGTCCAACTCAAATTGAATCATATATATCTCTCTCTACATTCCCTACAGAGACGAGCTGGATGCTTTGTGTCGGATCTATCGCAAGCTGGTATCGAATTGTCAGTATGCGGCCAAGACTCTCGCCTCGAGCTCCTCTAGTGCAGCCATTGCCAAGCCGCATGCGGCTGTCGAGGTGGGCTAGCTATTCATAGAACGGCATGGCATTGCCAATGCTAATTTTAATTCTTTACCAACACAGGGCATTGATCGCATTGTGTTCCGTGAATTGTTGCACAGCACCTTTGACATTGTCACCGAGGAGATACTGATGGAGCGCATCTTCTGCAGCTGGGACAAGGCACATGAGGGTTTGCCATTGCGACTCGAAGGCTGGCTCATTGGACTCTCCACGTTTCTGCGCGGCACTCCGGCGGAACGTGCGGCCTTTTGCTTTAGAGTTTACGACTTGAATACGGATGGCTTTATAACCAAGGACGAAATGTTTACGCTGCTGCGCAACTGTCTCATCAAACAGCCACAAGACGAGGATCCGGACGAGGGTGTCAAGGACCTAGTAGAAATTGTGCTTAAGAAATTCGATGTAGATAAGGATGGCAAGGTAAGTAAAGAGTCGTAATCAAGGCTCGAGGTATACTCTATTAGTTAATCCTTCTCCCTCAACAGGTCTCACTGGATGACTTCATGGCCACAGTTACAGCCGAGCCGCTGCTCATCGAGGCCTTCGGACAGTGCCTGCCCACCGACAGCGCCGTCGTCTCCTTCTTCTCCACACTTCAGGTCTAGAGTTTTATCCAAAATAAATATATATATATATATATATATATCTTGTTTGAATAAATAAAAACGTTGAGACATTTATTTGTTACAATATTTTTAATTGAACGTCAATTGAATTAATTTTCGACAAAATAAATAGATTAACTTCTGAACTTGATCTTGAGTTCAAAACTGATGAATCATGGTGAATATGAAATAATTGGCCAAGTCTAAAGCGATACCTGCCCCATAAATAGCGATTAAAATACATTGTAGCAGTTAATCTCAAAACAATTAAACAGCGCGTGCCATATGATTAGGTACAGCGAAGGAAAGATAAGTCTACGACTCTTACCGCTTGGTATAAGCATTGGCAACTCTTTGGTCAATCAATCTATTATCAATCAATCAGTCAATCCATTGATTGGTCAGTAAGCTACTCATCACTCAATCATTCTGTTAGTCTTGTCACCCATCAAACAATCAGTTCACCCATCAGTCAATCTGTCAATCAGTCAGTCAGATCTGTGTGTACGTGAATCAATCAATCAATCAAATTGTTAGTAGTTCATTCAATCAAGCATTTGAGCAACCAGGCACATACAGTTCATCATTCAGCCTATCTGTCAATCAGACTGTAAGTCAATCAGTCAATGGGTCAACCAGTCTGCGCTTCAATCAGTCAATCATTTAGTCAATCATTCACTCAATCTGGCATTCATATATCTAATTAGTCAATCAATCAGTCAGTCACTTGACCTTTTCAATTGGTCAATCACTTAGGCAGATCAATCATTCAGTCTATCAAAACACAGTTAATCAGTTATTTAGTCGTGAAAACTTGTCTTTAATAGATATCTATGTCTAAGTGTAATTCTTACTTTCATGTTTGTTTCTAATCAAGTGACCCGCACTGTGCACAAGCACACACGGACACAAGTGGCGCGGCGTTGCCTTGGCAGTCACGACGATAATGCCCGCTCATAGCGTGTGAATCAAATTCGAACTGACCGTTAGAACACGTCAATCAAGCATTGCTAAAGTGTCGATTAGCAGTTAGCAAAGGTCGTCTACATTGTGCGTGCTCCTGACCCAAAAAAAAACAGATGGAACTCCGACTCAAATTGAATGATCCGCCCACTAAGTCGACTCGAGATACGCGGAAATGTGTATCTATGTATCTATGAGTATCTATGTATCTATGCATCTATGCATCTATGTATCTATGTAGCTATGTATCTTTGTATCTGTGAATCTATGTATCTATGTATCTATATATATGAGTATCTATGTATCTGTGAGTATCTATACATCTATGTACCTATCTGCCTATGTATCTATGGATCGATGTATCTGTGTATCTATGTATTAATGTATCTATGTATCTGTATATCTATGTATATACATATATGAGTATCTATGTATCTGTGTATCTATGTATCTGTGAATATTTATGTATCTATGTATCTATATATCTATGAGTATCTATGTAGCTATGTAGCTATGTATCTATGTATCTCTGAGTGTCTATGAGCATCTATGAGCATCTATGAGCATCTATGAGTATCAATAATTATCTATGAGTACCTATGATTGATTTTGTATATAGATCTTTAGAAGATACATTGAACACAGCTGTGCAACTTTATGTTATGTTATTAGACGTGGGTGTGAAATGTAGTTATTTAAGCGTCAAGTCAAACCAATGTAAGGCTGTCAACATTTCAAATGTTCAATTGATCAATTGGTCCAGTGTGCAGGCAGCGGCGACGCTTTTACAACTTAAGCTAAATTATTCGATTAGCTGTATTCACAGGCAGACAGACAGACAGACAGAGTGACGCACGGACACACGGACAGATGGACCGATAGACAGGCAGATGTGGATGACACCCAGCTTAAACGGTTGACAACCAGTTGTCAACTGCCAGTTGCCCGTTTCGGTTGCACTTGGCTTGCAATTGCAAATTGCAAATTGCACAAACTGATGCAACAATAACAAAAACAAAAACGAAAACAAAAGATCTGAAGCTTAGGTGAACCGGAATGGGAATTAGACTGAGCGCAACATATACAATAATATCTAATCATACTCATATGCTTATTCGCTTGCGTATACGTAACCTGACACACATTGAGTCTCGCGTGCAAGGCCGTCTAACATCCAGTTTTGCAGTATTCAATTTGAAAATCTCGTTTTCACTATGCCAAGCATAAATATTAAAAAAAAAAAAAAATAATAATACTATCAAATACTATTCGAGCCGCCATTGAATAACATCCATATGCGAGCTCGATCTTTCCACTCCCATTGCCAGCTAGATCTTATCATATAATTATAGATTAGATTCCAGATTGATGCATAGCTCAGTATTTGCTTAGTACGATACCAACCTTGCCGATAGTTGCCTTCTTCAGTCACGCACTCCTCTCTACGCGACAGTTTTCGAATTGTCAGTCGAGCGTAACTGGAAAGGCAACGCTTATCACACTTTATGCCTCATATCGGTTGACTCAAAGTTGGTTTTTCATATTGATTTACCGTGACGACCACGTAACGCCCCAATGCATATCGTGTTCTATTGATGGACGCATCCCGCTCCATAGGCCCCCTAAGGGGATGTTGATAGGAGGCCCTCCAGCAGTTTTTGAATAGGTTACGCCCCAAGCGAGATCTTAAAGCGGTGGCATCTTAGCAATCGTTTTTAAGCTCGAAAATCAATGAAGAATAACTGATAAATACCCTGTAATCTGGTAAAAATTACCTAATACTATTTAATGCAACTTAAAAATGTCGTTAAAAACTAAGTAAATATTCTCTAAAATGGTTGAGATGACTTGTAAATACCCTATACTGCAGCATATTAACGGATAATGGATAGGCACACTGGTATATACCCTGTACAGAATGAAAATCAACTATGGGTGACAGAGAAATGACATGCATTTTATTGAAATATTAAATATAACTAAAAAATACCCTGTACTTAATGAATATGAATCGAGAATAACTGGCATATACCCTGTTATGCAGAAAAATAGACTCAAAATAGATAAGGTGATTGTCTAATACCCTGCAATGCTAGAAAATCAACTGAAAGTTGGATCATATGAATGAAGTAAATCGAAAATGTCTGAGACGACTGCGAAATACATACCCTGTAATACAACAAATGTACTAAGAATAGATAAGGCTAGTGCAGAATCCGTCGAATGGCTAGAAAATCTACTGAAAATTACCTCTTTCGAATGAAAATAAACAGAAAATGTTTCAGATGACTGCAAAATACCCTGTATTTGGATCCAAACGTATTGAAACCTAAGAGATGGCCAAATATTTATGAAATTGATTGTTTAAACAACAAATCCAAAGCAACCATATACAAAATGCATTTGCTGTAGTTCGTCTTCATTCCTGAGTCTCAACTTGGATTCCCATTTCTATATAGCTCAATAGTGATAAGTCTTGCCAGTTGAAGCTAAAGGGAATATCAGCTAAATATATATATTTACCTAGATGTATCTTTACCTATAACTGTCTATGACATATGTATATCGCTAAGCCTTTATAGATGTAATGATAAAACTTATCAATATTGGTATGTGTAATGCTATATAAATGTTGTTTCTTTGTTGTTCTTTAGATATTCATATATATATTAATACTTATATCTATAGTTATATCTTTAACTTTCAATAACTGTCTTTATCTTTGTTTACATCAAAGTATATTTGTATTTGTATTTATGGCAATAGATATCATAGCTATACAAGATACAAATATATAAATTTTTGTGCACTCATTCACAAAGTAAAAGGAGTATATTGGTTTTGTGTGCAAACCTCAAAAGTATTTTCAATAATTGAGTTACTATTGACGGCATTTATCGATGATCCACACATAAATTTTACGTCATTTTGGGGGCGTGCCATATCGAAATCGAGATCTTAAGCGCCAAACATCTATATCTCCAAAATGGAACAGCTAAGTAAGTTAGGCAAGCAGACACCTTTCTGAACTAAAGAAGAGTCAACCAGTTTTTAGGACTATTTACAAGTATCATGCAGTTGGTAGCGCCCGACTGCAACGTTCTTATTTGGCTGCATATTGAAATTCTTATTTGGAACTCTATTTGTATTTTTAGCGATAAAAGTGCACAATAATTTAGATAAAGGGCTGCCGAACATACATGTGTGAACGCAACCAAAACTGAACAGCCTGTGTGTGCGGGTGAGTGTGTGCGGGTGAGTGTGTGCGGGTGAGTGTGAGTGTGTGCGTGTGTCTCTCTGTGTGTGTGTGTGTGTGTGTGTATGAGTATGTATGTCTGTCTATATGTATCTGCAGCTAATAACACGAGTCAAAGCCAAAATATAGGCCTTCGTTGTTTATAAATATTGCTGCATGCATGTAATCATCGGACGCTGATTATCAGACACACACACACACACACACACATACAGCACACACACACACACACACATTCTACACTCACTTGGCAGCACTCATATTCACACTCATTCAGCGATCTGCCCAGCTTTCCACTCAACACTCAAATCTCTCGCTCCCACTCTCTCGCTCTCGCTCTCGCCCTCTAGCGCTCTTCCGCGCTCTGTCCCACACACTAGTTCTATATAGATCAAAACTATGTAGGGTTGGTGGCAAGCGGGGGGCGGCGTGGGGCGGCGGCGGCGGCGTGTAAACGTGTATGCACAGTAAAATGTTTATAGAACAAGCTCTCCATGCTGGCTGGCTGGCTGGCTGGCTGTGTGAGTGTGTGTGAGTGTGAGTGAGTGTTTTTTTTTTGTTTTTCTTTTTTTTTTTTGAAAATAAATAATCACTCATACGACCTGCCGGCATGTCGCATTGCGTACTGTTTACTTCTGTGGGAATTCAGTTCGAATTCGTTAACAGGCGCTAACGGTTTGGGTGTCCGATACGAAATTTAAAAAAAAAAAGAAACAAACAAACAAAACACCCAAGAGATCCTTAAGCAACAACAGAAATGTCCACTCAAAGGTTAGTAAAACAAAACAAAAAAAAAAAATGTAAAGATGATCAGCAAGTGCGAGTGAAATCGAGAACGAAATGCAAAAAAAAAAATAAATAAGTAAAGAAATGAAAAATAGATTTATGAATTGTGGAATTCGATGCTCGCTAGCAACAACTAATGCAGCTTGACACAAATAAAAATCGTAATCTTATCGACAAGCGCGCTACATACATATATTAAATACAAAAAAAAAACAATTTTTATTTCTATTTTTTTTTTTAAATATTTTTATAATGCTGCTCGTACGACACGTAATGTGTGTGTTTCCATTAGTTCTTTTCTTTTCTTTTACTGTGTGTGTGTGTGTGTGTGTGTGTGTGTCATAGATAAGGTCCATTTGGTACTCTGACCCTAACAATCGAACTTTAGTGTTTTTTTTTTTTGTTTTTTTGTTATCTTTGAAGTGTTGCAGTTGCTAGCGATTATTATTGTAACTGAGTAGTCGAGCAATTAGCTGCCTCTTGAGCTCCTCCTAAAAACTGCCCTTTGTGCAATTTCGAATATATAAAAAAAAAAAAAAAATAAATACAAAATGAACCGAACTGGCTTTTATTAAATTGTCAATGCATTTTATTTACGACACTAATTACAGTGCTAACCTTGGTGGCATCTTAACAATGTTTGAGTGGGGCCGTTAAACCGTTCATCTTAAAACAAAGTAGATGTAATTATTGTGCTAATTCCAAGGGGTCTTACAGCTCGTGCAACTAATTGATTGACGCCATTAAGCCATTCAATAACTAAAGCCTAGGCTCTTGGTATTGCTATACCCTAAAGGTCTCAACTTGAACATGGCTCAAAGCTCTGTGTTATTAACATTAGGCAGAAGTAAAGTCGCGTTCATATACTTTGTTTCACGCTATCCCGGATATACATATATATATATATATATATATATATATAGAAAATTAATCTATATTCAATTATTCTTTGATAACATCCTAACATAAACAATAATTGAAACTTATGGGAAAATAAATTTTTAACAAAAACTTTGCAGTATATTGAATTGCTCATATATCAAGCAGCTTATGATAAAGCCTCTGTATTTTTCCAATATCAAATCTATATGTAGATCAAACTTATTTTAGTTGAATTTTATCTCTCATTGAAAAAAAAAATCATATATTTTAAGAAACATTTTTATATACATAATATATTGATGTAACTCAATTTATATATACATTTTTGAAATAATCTATTCCACATTAGCTAAATACTGATATTATCTCATAGTTCTCATAGCTTATGCATACAGCTATTGTTTTGTAATCTGGGATATAATCTAGTTTTTGGCAACATCCATAACGGCTTCTATCTGTTGTAGCAATATCAATCATATAAGTATAGATTAACAGTTTTCTTATCCATCAACTAACTAGGGAAAGCTTCAAATCTAAATTGAAAATATAATATAATGTTCAAAATTATGTTTGATTAGTATTTCCGTTAAAAAAAAAAACAGTTTCTGCAAAGTTTTTGTTTTTTAAATATAAATAATAAAGTATAAATAGATAAAATATCTAAAAGTATTATATAAAAATATATAATATAAAAATATATAACATAAAAAAATATAATAATATTTTCTAAATTTCAGTTGCTCTTAATTTTTTCAAAAATATAAATAATAATAAAATATATATACATAAAATTATATAAAATAATAATAATATTTCCTGAATTTCAACGCACAGGTTAAGAGAACAGAAATCCTTTGGAATATCAAAGCTCAATAAGTCTCTCTCTTTCTCTCTCTCTCTCTCTCGCTTCCTCTTTCTCATAGCGAAAACTGAAACAACAGCTCAGTTTGCATAGAACATGCTGAAACTAAGTATAGACATCGTTCCATTGAACGTAAAGCTTGCTTCCAATACCGTTAGACGCTTAACGTGATTCTATTATAATACCCCAAAGTCAAAGTCTAAATTGTTAATTCTATAGAAGAGTTTGACATTCGATTGGGATGTGACTTGTTGTGGGTGTTCTTGATGCTCAGAACGAGTTGAAGTCAAAGTCAAAGTCAAAGTCGAAGCGAGGGTCGCATTGAGGGTTGCGTTGTTAACTGTATGCCAAGGTGCCAGCAGCAATTGCTTTACTCAATGGCCTTTTGTTGTTGTTCCGCTTTTGTAATAAGTTTTTCGGCCATTTATATACATATTTTTACTATTTATACAAACTATATGGGCTAGTGACAACGAGAACAACAATAAATTTGCTGACCACAGCTGCAACAGCTGCCCGCCGCTCCCTGCCGCCACCGCACCCGCAGAGCCATTGAAAAAGCTGAAGCTGAAGCTGAACAGAACTGAACTGAAAAAATAAAACAAAAAACAAAATTACAAACGTTCTGCCAGAGGTCGCTTGGTCAGCAGCTGGTCGCAGATGAAGATAAAAGGCGCATGCGAATGAGTATTTGGCGCTGCGGATGCTCAGAAGTGTAAATCGTCCGTTGGAGCTCGACCTAAAGACCTATGGATACGTTAACGTACACGCACGCACACACACACACACACACACACACACACGCGCGCGCGTGCGCATATACACGCACACACATCTAGCCAATACGAGGGCTGCTTCTAAAATAACAGTGTTGTGCGCCTAGTGACAAAATGAAATGTGACCATCTAATATATTTATTTGAATGAATGTTTATATTATATATAAATAATTCTAGTGCACTTTCGTATTTGTGTGACAAGATCAAAGCTAAGTGTGACCAGTCTGTACTCTTAATTTGAAAGTTTGGCATTAATTACATACACAACACGTGTCTAGACAGAGCGCGTACTGCCATTGTGTGCGAAAAGGACAAAACTACGTGTGACCAGCTTACATTTTTAATTTGAATACTCGACGTTTTTCCAGTGCTCTCCACACGCATACGAATCTAGCCAGATGTGGGCTTCATTTATCAAATTAAATCAAGAGTGATTGGGTTTAGTTTTGATTGGAAAGCGTAGCATGTGCACTTTACACCCATGTTGTTTGACTTTTTGTGCAATTAGGATAAAAACGAAGTGTGACCAGCTTACAATTATATTTGAAAAGCTCAACGTTTTTTAATGCTTAAACTGCACAAGCGTATTTTCTCAAATTTTAATTCAAGACGCTATCTAAAGTTAATAAATCTATAAAAGATACATTTTAATTAAATTTCTTAGTTTTAAAGAAAAGCATTGCTCAATGAGTGCTCAAAAATACTTAAAAGGATGCTGCCAGCTTGAAAGCCTTTTTAGCTAATTTCGGCAGTCTGGCAGCGCTGCCATTCAAATAGCAACTAAATTTGTTGCTTCGTAATTATGTCCAAGTAAGTTTTAACAGTAAATTCGAGAATTTGAAATAAGATGTATTAGTTTTATTAAGTGAGAACAGAGTAAAGGCTATTGCTAGCTCAACTGGCGCGCACAGTTAATGACAGCCCTCGCAGCAGCCACATACATGAGCTTAATATTAGATTAGATCACATTATAATTAGCCACTGTCACGCACTTTCCCAATTATGATATTCCCCCTTGCCCCTTTTTCCACTGATTAATGTATTTCATTGTTGTAACTCTTGTAGCAACAACAACAGCCGCAATGGTGCCGGAAGTGCTGTGGGCCAGAACAACGATATATATAATATAGTGCTGCTGATCGTGGACATTGTGATCTTGGTGTTCAAATTCTGGCTGACCATTATCGAGGAGATCGTCAAACTGTTGACCACCCGGCCGCTGGCGAATGTCAATGGCCAGTTTGTGCTGGTCACTGGGGCCGGCCATGGCATGGGCAAAGAGATGGCATTGCAATATGCGGGCATTGGCGCCAAGGTCATCTGCTGGGACATCAATGAGCAGACCAATTCACAGACGGTCAAGGAGATCAAACAGGCAGGCGGCACAGCGTACGGCTATGTCTGCAATGTGGTCAAGCGCGAGGATATTATGGAGCTGGCGGGCAAGATGCGCAGAGAGCATGGCTTCATTAGCGTTGTGATCAACAATGCTGGCATTATGCCCTGCCATCCGCTGCTCGAGCATACGGAACAGGAGACGCGTCTCATGTTTGACATCAATGTGCTCGCCCACTTTTGGGTAGGATTCCCTCAGACACACATCTCTGTCTTTGTCTATATCTGTTTCTTCTATCTCTCTCTTGCAGATCATCCAGGCCTTTCTGCCCGACATGATTGAGCGCAACGAGGGCAGCTTTGTGGCTCTGTCCTCCTGCGCCGGCCTCTTTGGCCTGGCCAATTTGGTGCCCTATTGCGGCACAAAGTTCGCTGTACGCGGCTACATGACAGCCCTGGCCGAGGAGCTGCGACAGAAGAATCCTCAGACAAATGTGAGTGAAGCACAGACATCATGGCTAACTAGTTACACTGACCGTACCCATATCGCATCCTCTTTCAGATCAAATTGACCACGATCTATCCGTATATGATCGATACGGGTCTGTGCAAGAATCCGCGCTATCGTTTCCGCAGTGTAATGAAACTTATTTCGCCCAAGGATGCGGCCGCATCCATAATCGAGGCACAGCGTCAGGGTCTGGAGGAGGCGGCTATACCTCGTCATTTTGTGGCTGTTGAGAAGTTGGGTCGCTTGATACCCAGAAAGGCGATGCGATTGGTCAACGATTTCCTCGACACGGGCGTCGATACCGACAAGATGTAAGCCAAAAAAAAACAAAAACAAAACAAAAATAAAACAAAAAACAAAAACCAAAAAGAGAAACAAAAACTAAGAAACTAAAGCTAGAACTCTGAACTTCCAATGATATTTTTAAGTCTCACCGATATTCCTTCTTAATTATTATTTTTTTTTTTTAATTTTTTTTAATTTTTTTTTTTTTTGAAAGTTTGTGGATTTGATGTATATTTTTATATTTATCTACTTATCTGTACAAGATGTGAATTTAGCGAGCTTAAAGGTTGTTACTTAATAAACAGTAAATTAGAACTATAACGAATTTAACGAGACAGTTTTGTTTTTGCGTAATTGTAATGATAATAATGATGAAAATAATGATAATATGTAATAATAATATACGAAATATCATTTTTATCATCATTTTCGGCCTCATGATAGTCATCTTAATGATGAGACGATGATGACAATGAATAATAATGATGATGATGATAATTATGAATGATAAAAATAAAAATAATGATAGTTATGATGAAAATTTTAATGATGATGATGATCATGAAACAGGTAATGATGACGATGATGATGAAAAAGGTAATGCTGATGATGAAAAAGGTAATGATGATGATGCTGAAAAAGGTAATGATGATGATGACGATTAAATATGTAATATTGATGATGTGGTAAAAGGTAATGATGATGATGATGCTGAAAAAGGTAATGATGTTCATGATGAAAAAGGTAATGATGTTGATGAAAACATACTGATTACTCAACATCCAGACGATGATGATGATCATGATGACGGTCTTAATGGAAATGATATTCATAATTATAATGCTAATGCTAATGATGATAATTTACCTTTTATAGACGATGACAATTATAATGAATATTATAATAGTAATAATGATGCTAATGTTGATGATAATCATGATGATGATAAAGTAAATGTTGCTGATCTTGAGAATAATGCTAATAATTATAAAGAAAATGATCATATTAATGATGATTGTAACAACAATAGTGAGAGTTATGGTCATATTGATATTAATATGAAAATGCTAATGCTAAAAATCAGAATGATCGTTATACTAATACTTTTTAATGATACTAATGATGCCTGATAATAATGCTATGATAAATGATAATGAAAGAGAGCAAAGAAGATCCAGTAATGAACTTATTTTTAGGCTGAGCCTAACTCTAACTTCGCATAGCAATGGCAATAATTTGCCGACTTGATTGCGTCGCAAAGTTATTATCAGCGAAAGATTGTGTCGCAACGTTGAGTCAGAGTTTACTTAAGTTTATGGAACACTAAACGAAATTTTGTTAATTGCAGTCTCAATTACGATCAGAGTTATGTGAATGGGAATTTAGTGTTAGACACATGCAGGTTAAATGGAGCATATTTCAGACAAAGTGGGTTATTAAATTGTTCGTGTCTAATAGCTGTCTAATGAGACTTTATACATATAAAAGCTTATTTTCCTAAGTGTTTGACTGGCTGTTTGATTGATTGCGCCAAGTTCCTCACTCAAAAGCTTGGCAATACTAAAAATTCACTTAGTAGCTGATCAATATTGATGATATGAATTGCATATCAGATGAGCATCTATATAATAAATCATAGTTCATTGACTGATCGATCAAACTACATTCTATAGGAGAGTGACGCCTCACGTGCTCAAGACTTCACTCTGTGCTTGAATCAAAGCTAAAGTCTTATCCGACTGAAGCTATGGTCTATAAGGATAATATATATATGAATAATCATAAGATTTGATAGTCATAAAGATAAGTCTCGTCAGGACATCGACTCCTATACCTCAGCATACTTTAAAGCTAAGAAGAGATCTACTCTCCCATTTCCTCGATTCCATATAGGCAAATCGACTGAACTCTTACGATTCTACATAGATATATATTTGAAGTCAACAGAGAACGGAGAGAGAACAGATTTCATGGATTACTTTTTGCCTTTGGCCGCTGCTTTGGCTGCCTTGGCCTTAGCCTTGGCCGCGCGCAATTCGCGGGCCTCCTTGGAGGTGATGGAGCCGGGACGTTTCTTGCGCGCCTCCTCGAGCTTGGCCTGCTCGGCCAGATTATCCAAATAGTATTGCTCGAAATCGGTACGCTCCATGACTTTCTTTTCGGCGGCCCGCTTGCGATCCACAGCCTCGAGGGTCTCATGGAAAGAGGCCAGAGCCAGGCGAAACTGTTCATCGGACTCGATCATTTTGATGAACTGATCGGGATTATCGGGATCGAGCTCTAAGTCGGGCACCACCGCAGCTGGGGTCTCCTCAACAATGGCGGCCTTCGACTGGCGTTCCTCCTCCTCCAAAATAACCGTGCGACGACGCAGCTTGATCTCATCTACGCGCGCCTCCAGCAGTTTGCTGCGCGTAATCTCCCGCTCGAACATCTGGATGGGTGAAAGGAAGATTGGTAAAAATGGGAAGAATGAATGAATGCATGAGGAGGAAGTATAAGGAAAGAGGAAAGGGTGAAGAAAGCATGATGAAAAACGAAAAAGAAAGATTGGGCTTAGATCGTTAGCTTACTGCCGCCATGAGGGCCTTCTCCTTGCTGGTGGTCTTCTTCATGGCCTCGTCCATGTTCATGATATGCGTATCTCCATTCGCTAGGGAAATGGCCAAATGCTGTCCGCCCGGCTGAAAGACTACGGCCGTGATAGTTGAACGGAAATTGATGCTATAAATGGGCTTGCGTTGATTTAATAGGAAATCCCAAAAGTCAACGACTCCATCAACATCCCCGGTGACGAACAATGAAGCGCGTCCACTGCTCCAGGCACCGCACATGAGCTGCGCACGCTTCTTCACGTACATGGTACTTGGACGATTTTTGACCTCCTCGCACCAAATACGCGCACGCCAATCTCCGACAATGACGAAGTTCTTCACGAAGAACGGATTGCGATGGATCGTGCGAATCGGCCCGGCACAGATGTTAAAGCTGCCCACGAGCATCTCAACGGGATTCAAGCCCTTGCGATTGCCCACGAAAACGCTGCCCATATCGCTGCCAGCTATGAAACGAACCGGTATGGTATATTCGAACTCGAGAACGGTGCAGCCGTGGGAATTCTGACGATTTTGACGATTGCGCGTATATGGCTCCAGTAGGATCTCATTGGCTGGCATCTTGAGATCACGAATGTCCCAGAACTTAACCGAACCATCCAACGAGGCCGAATAGAATTCCGTATTCGATTTCGAATTGACCCAAGTCAGAGCAGCTGTTTGCTCACGATGTGCCGCCTCCATGGGGCACGAGCTGATGGACATGCCACTCTCGTACGTCTCCCAAATGCAAACCTTGCCCGTATACGTGCCCGCTGCCATGTTGTTCTCCTCCTTGGGACAGATCTTGGCACACGATACAACCTCCATGCTGTCATAGTAGTACAAGGGCTTAATCGGATTCTTAACATCCCAAATGTAGAAGGCATTGGTGCTGCCATTGGTGTCATCATTTGTGACCATGCGACGATTCTCGCCCTTCAACAAATACAAATTGCTATACTGTGTCATGATCTTTCTGTTGTCATTGGGCAGCCAATTGATAACGGACATGTGACGCTGTGGCTGCCACATATCGTGAATGATGTTGATGGTGCGTGATTTGAAGGGCATACAAATGGTGCGTCCCATATCTGCTGGCAGATCATCAAAGAAATGATCATATATATTGATAGCATTATTCTGGCGAGCTGTATTCATTGTGGACCTTATTAGCTCTTTGACCTCTTCGCCCCAGGCATCGTCACGTTCAACCTTTTTGCGATGACGCAGCGTTTGCTCCTCGTCGTTCATGTTGACCTCTTTGGGCCAGCCGCCCTCGTAGTGATACATGCCATGTTCATCGTAGGTTGCATTCTCCGTTTCCACTTCACTACATGCCATCACGGAGCTTAGCTGCATGGAACGTGTCTGCGGATTGCCCATAATGTATTTGAGACGTAGACGGCTGCTCGGATGTACGCTGACCATTAACTCGTTGCGATCCTCGAAGACGCATTGGCGGCCAAAGCGACGACGCTCACGCGTCAACACTACCTGATTCTGGAACATGACTATAAATGTATGTTAACTAATTGGCTGTTATCTTCTTGTTTATTTAATAAATATTTGCACTTAATAAATATTTGTTTAGAATTGTATGTTGGTTAAATTATATCGAAACTCAACATATTTCAAGCACAGCTATTTGACAAAAATGAATTTGCTTGAGTTGTGGCTGCCAAAATGTTTCATCTTTTTCAAATTTCAAATGAGCTTTCAAATAAAACTGTCAAAATGTGCGCTTTGGCGCTCTGTTAAAATGTTTGTCAGAAGTTGAGCAGCTATGTTAACTGAGGAGCAAGACTGTTAAATGTGCTGCAGCTAAAATTTATGTAGACCTTAATTTCTGAATGACTGAACCAAATTGTTTTTAATGAATATATCGTTTATAAAGCTATTTAATCGCTCAATAGTACTGAGCAAAGCTGCGCTTACAATTTGCACCAACAGCTTCACTTAACATTAACAGATCAATTCGGCGGCAATGTTAAGTGTACAGAGAATTTTCGGTAGTGTGAATGTCAGCGTGGTTGCGGGCACTCGTGAATGGCGCTGCGCAGCGAGTACACAAACGCGACGTCTGAAATTCGGTTTTGTGTCTCCTGCTGGTGTTTACCAGATAAATACCGCGTTCCGCTGGAATAACCAGTGTCCAAGATGTCACCCAAATATACACACGCAATTGTTGCCAGGTAAGTGGAAGCCGCCTGGCCAAGCTGCGCAGCGCACACCTGGAAACGGGGGAAATTAGGTCATGTTGCCTAGGCAATGGCTCGCTCAGTGGTTGTTGTGCTTTGGGTGGGGCCCAGGTTTAAGGGTTGGGGCAGTTCAACAAACATTATCACCCACGCATTGACCCCGTGCCGAGGCGTAAATTACTTCATTCATTCGTTTATTCGCACTTGATTGTTGTTAATTCGTTTAATTCGTAATTTGCGTGTGATCTTCAGAATCTCCAATGCTCTGCTCGAAACGGGTGACTTTGATGTACAATTGGCGAAACAACAACACGAACAATATTGCACTCTATTGCGTGAAATTGGCTTGGATGTGATCGAGCTGCCGCCGGATGATGCCTTGCCCGAAGGCGTTTTCGTTGAGAGCAGCGCCGTGGTATGCAATGGAGTTGCGCTCATTGGCAAATCGGAGAATCCGAAACGGCGACGCGAAGCGGAGAGCATGGCCATCATATTGAAAAAGGAGCTGGATATACCGATTATCGAAATCGATGATCCTCACGCCCAATTGGATGGCGGCGATGTGCTCTTTACGGGTCAGTGAATAAATTAATCGATATTATCGCAATTGCTGTAATAATCGCTGTAATCGCTTGCAGGGCGCGAGTTTTTCATAGGCATTTCGAGCTATACGAACGAGGAGGGCGCACGCGCTGTGGCCATGGCATACCCCGAATATCCAGTGACACCCATTAGAGTGCGTTGTGGTCCAAACTTGAATTACGTACAAAATTCTGATCAAAAATAATTTGGTTTTTGCTTGCATAGGTAAATGGTTGCAAGCGCTTAAAGTACTATGTCACCATGGCTGGGCCGGATGTGCTGTGTGTGAGCACAAGTGCCACCTGCCAGGAGATTGTGAAGCGTATGGAGCGCGAGGCGAGCTTCACCTACCAGAAGCTCACGCTGCCCGAGGAGAGTGCGGCGAATATGTTATATATCAATGGCACAATTGTACACAGATCACCCGCTGAAATTCCAGAAGCCTACAAGGTATTCCATTCACAGGTTCTACTGTTATACACACGCACTGCAATCTCCTTTCATTCGCAGACTTTAAAAGAGAAAATTGACATTCCAACGCGTAACATCAACATTAGCGAATTTAGCCAATATTCGAGTGGATTGAGCTCAGCGTGCCTTCTGCTGCGACGCTGGAAGTCCATACGCAGCATTTGAATATGCGCATCGTTGCAACGCTCCCACATCCAACTATTCTATATAAATCGAATAATGTTATTTTGTATCTAAAGATGAAAAAGGCAAACACGCACACGCGCTCGTTTTCATTGTTAATGGCGCAGCAATATCAATATGTCAACTAATTAATAATTAATCGTAAACATTTGTATCTAGCGTGCAGCTAATGCAACATTTTTTAAACCGTTATTTGTTACACTTTAAGTAATATAATGTTAAAATATTTATACACAAACACACACACACACACACAGCTCTTCGCACACATTCGTCTAAACTTTGTTTATTACATTTAAATAGTTTTATAATTTATGACATATGCAAATAATATTCTTATATATTACATATTTTATCAACGGACTCTCAGTTGTGCGATTGTCTGGCTAACGAATGACCTACGAATTGTATCTACTTTACAAGTAGCTGTTAAATGTGTTCACTGTACCGTAAAATATAAAATAAACGCTAAACATTTGTAATTTCTTTACAAAAAAAAAAGAATTTGATTGTCAATTGTTTTTATAATTATTATGAATTTACTAAAACTTCGACTCAACATAGAGCGAGACATATTTAAGCGTGGTATTATATAAATTTATTTATATATTATATATCGTGTAGATCTATATATAAATATTAAAGCATTATAGATATGTAAGTACTTCCTTCAATATTTCACGTTATATCCAAATTCTTTGCTTTTACTTTAAATAGATTGCCCAAATACCGTACCCTAGATATATCCCTTTCAAAATCATGGTAAAGAATTTATCCGTAAAAAAGTGGTTATTTCCAAAATATTCCTTTTCACACATAACAGTTAACTGAACTGTCTGAATATTTACGTAAATACTATTTCCTATATAATGCTACAATTTTCACAGTAAATTACTTACAAAAATACCTTTCCCTAGATATTTCGCTTTCCATATCGCAGTAAAGTTCCTAAACGAAAACGTACCCAAAAACTTTGCTCTTTCTTTTAATTTCCTTTTTTTGCCACATATTGATAAATTACCTACCCAAATACCTTTCCCTAGATATTTCCCTCTTTCCATATCGCAGTAAAGTACTTGTCTGGGGATATTTCCCGAACTTCATGACTAATAGTCCGAGTAGCACATACCTTTGCTGGGAAATTTTAATTAAATTTCCCTTTTGCCACAGAACAGTAAAATATTCATTCGAATCCTCATTCAAGTTTTCTTTTTTAAATAAAATTGAAACAAAATCGTTTTTGTTTTTAAAATTTCATTATTCGCACTTAATTTTTGTTAAATATACAAAATACATAATACACAAAAGTTTAGTTGCTAAAATTTAACATTTTAAAAACTGTTTTAATCTTTAGATGAGTTCAGCTTACAGTTGACTTATTTGCTCGATGTTTTATGAAGTTATATATATATGTATATATGTGTGTGTGTGTGTATGTATGTGCTAAATAGAGTTTTGTTTTTCCTTTGTTTTCATAATCTCTTTTTTGTTATATGCAATTTCTTACAGACTATATATATAGACATAATAAATAGATGTTGTAGGAGTCAAGTGAGTTGGGTGAAGTCTGTAATGCCAAATGAGTTATATATATATATATATATATGGGTATATGTGAAGCATATAAAAGTACAAATGCAATATACAGTAAATATATATAATTAAGAAAAAAAAATACTTAGGCTCTATTGAGGAGAGGAATACTTTGGCATTGGCAGGCCAGCCAAGCACGGAGGGTTTGTCGTATCGTCTCTATAACTATGTCTACATCTAGTTCAAGATGTATAAATATCTATATAGTCTATATACTAGTGTATAAGCTAACTAGGATTGTTTGCTCTAGGATCGATATAGGAAATGACGCTGCTTTGGCTGCTATCATCTTCCACAGTTTCGTTGAGATGATCTTGATTGTTGCTCGTGTTGGGATTGGCATTGTTGCTGGTGGTTGGATGCTGCAGCTGCGGCTCAGTCTTGCGCAATCTTTCGGCAGCTGTTGGCGAGCTGTGCGCCTCTTGCAGCAGCTGCTTGCAGCCCCTGAGCGGACTGCGACATTTGATCGCCTCGTATAGCTCATCGATGGAGTTATTCATGGCCTCCTCATCATCCTCATCCTCGTCCACATCACCAACAACCTCATCGTCCTCGGTGGCCTCGGCTGTGGCCTCACCGCCACCAGCTCCTCCATTGCCCACATGCAGCTGGCTCTGATGCAGTGCATAGACTGCATCACCATTGGCCACAAACTCATCGTCAAACTCATTGAGCACATCCACATCCGCATCGCTGGCATTTGACGACTGATAGCAGCGAAAATCATCTGTTAATGTCAAATTTAAATCGTTGTCCGTCTGCGGCGCATACAGTCCATGGCTGCGTATGCTAATCTCCGAGTTCTGATAGTTCAGATCGCTCTCATTGGTTGGACTGGCGGAGAGGAGGCGCGTGCTACTCGGCAGATTAAAGTGATCCACTCCACTGACGCCTGCGGGTCGGCTGCGTGCATTGTGCGTGGCTTGCAACTGGGGCAGATTGCTGCTGGAGCACGAGTACATCATTTGGGTGACTAACGAGGTGCCACTGCTGCCGGCCAAGGAGCCCAAATTGTTGCCCTCCAGTGCAGCTGCTGCAGCACCGCCATTGGCTTCCTTTGTGGCAGCGCCCGCAACAAGCATGTCGTGTATATTGTTCAAGGATTTCGATTGCTGCTGCTGGCTGTAGCGGATGAGCACGCTGGGAAAGTCATCTTCCAGGCGTATGCTATTGGTGACCTGCAACGAGTTGGACACATAGATCTCATGTTTCTGCAGCAGCGGCTCCTCGGCAGCAGCTGCCTCGCTGCTCGTCGCTTCCGGCAGACCCAAACTATTCATGGCCTCCAGACTGGGTCGTTTCACGGGCGTGGAACTCAGTGGTGCTCCTCGCTCTCTAAACACATGCGCATTGAGCTCGCTCTGTGGTGTGCCCGGCATTGTGTTGGCATACAGCGGCGCATGCTCATCCAACGAGCTGCCATCGTCATCCTCGTGCGTGGTCAACAGCTCGTCATCGTGCTCGTGCAGCGTCTCGTCGAGCAGCGATGGCGTGCGCAGCTTAATCACCTCATGCTGCGGCGTCAGCGTCTCGGGTATATTCGTATAAATGTTTGCTTGCAATATTTTGGAGGCGGGCACGAAACGTTTATGCTGCTGCTGTTGCTCCACCTGCGGCTTGTAATGCAGATTCGTATTGTTCACCTTGCTGCCACCGGCCAGAAGGGTCATCGCATTATGATGTCGAGCGTAGAGCTGCTCGGAGCTGGCATCGCTCAGGCTGTGCTGGCTGTGCAGCTGTTGGGGCAGCGCCTGACGCTGCAGCTCAAAATTGTTGCGCTTGGCCAGACGTTTCTGTTTCTTGAAGAACTTCCGTGCCACATTGATCTGATTCGGATTGTAGAAGATTTCCGCACTCGGTATGCACTCCTGCCCGTTGCCCACATGAAGTAGATGATGCTGTCCTGTCTGCTGGGAGACAGCGGAGGCTCCACTCAGCGTTTGCTGTCCATGATTGTTGTTAATTATGGTTATAGATGCAGCCGAATTGCCTCCTCCGCCTCCTGCTCCTCCAGCCAACAGCTGCTGTGTGGTACAGTCCAATTGGCCATTGCTGCGATTCTGACTACGCATGCTGCGAGCACTGCTGCTGCGTTGCTTATTGGAGCATTGGCTATTCGAACGCGAACCGGCTGAATTGTTCGGCTCATAGAGGCTGCCCGGACCCGCCTTGTAGGCGACAATGGAGTTGCTTATCATGGCAGCGCCTTGGCCAGCTTTGCCACTCGATGTGGCTGCTGCGGCAGCTGCTGCTGCTGCTCGAGCTTGACTGCTGCCATTCCGTGCATTATTATAGGCCACCAACCTACTGGATCGGGCCAAACGGTGCTGTGCCCAGGCCTGGCGAGCATCGTTCCTGGTCAGATTATAGAAGAGCAGCAGAAACAGAGCCAAAGCCACACAGCTGGCGACAAAGCTCAGCACATACAGCTCCTCCTCGCTGTGCACGTAGAAGGCAGCCGATAGCCAGGCGCAAACGTAGAGCACCATGAAGATTAAGTGACCACGCAGATGCGACATATTCGAGCGTTCGTAATCATCCACAATGCTGCTCAGTGGATTACTCAATGTACTATATTGCTCTTGCAGCTGCAAAGCTGAGCTGCTCGCCTCCTGCTTCACAGTCGCACAGCCGTTGGCATCCAACCAATCCAAATCAATGTGTTCCGTTGCCTGGGTATTGTTATCCGAATATTGACGCTGGCCGAGATGCTGTTGCTGCTGGAGCACATTCACAGCCTGCTGACTGAGCTGATAATAGATGCAGAGCGCCAAGAAGCCACTAAAGATGAGCAGAATGCCAGCTGGCACAATCAAAGCATTCAGAGTCGTCGAGTTGTGCAGGAAACAGTAGCTGTAGGCGGCATACTCGGACATGTTGACGGCGCTGCTGATGCCGCAGATGAGCAGCGCAATGCCCCAACCAACCAGATAGATGCCCAGTATGGGCTTACGCTGATGCGGCTCCTGTGGCAGCTGCATAGGCAACGCCTGCTGTCCGCTCAATGGCAGCGATGTGGCTGTCGTCGACTTGCTCAGCCGCTTGTACATGCTGCTCAGGCTAACGCACAGCCAGAGCAGCACGCAGAGTGTCAGATAGTGTAGCAGTAATCCAAATAAACGACAGTGGAGTAAGTTCGTTGTCTGATAGATGCCCAGCATGAATGTCAGGCAGAGTGTGGACAATGCCAGCCAGGTGTTGACCAAAGCGTGTCGCTGCACACGGTTTATGCGTATGGCACAGCCGAAGACGACAAAGGTGACAATGTTGAACCAGGCGCAACCGAACAATAGACCACAGCCCACATAAATTGGCAAGGGGGCGTGGCGAAAGCGAGCGCCCGCCTGCTCGCTGCGATAGTCATTCAAATAGGCAGCGCGCTGCAGCAATCCGAAATAGCCACTGCGACTGCTGCAGCTGAACATGAGCAGAGTGCGATGCTGATAGTGCTGCTGACAGACACGCGTATTCCATGCCTGTTGCTGTTCATCCCACCAGGCGGGCAGTGGAGCACTGCGCTCATCGTGATACGGATGCGCCCGCAGCATTATAGTTATACGCTGCTGATAGACATCGTCCTGCTCCAGATTGAGCTCCTCTTCAGCTGCTGGCAATGGATTGTCGTATGGTTCGCCGTCGCTGTACAGGCGCGCTCCGATGACCACAGACGACAACGTTTCATTCTGTTTGCTCAGTAAATTCGGCAACAGCTTGGCGTTGCGATGCAGCGTGATCATAAGTCTTAGATTGCGCTGCAGGCCAGTTGAGCTATTAGCCGCCGCTACCTGGTCGTTGAGCACCTGATAGGGCACCTGTATGGCTGCATCGATGTCGCCATGCTCGTACATGGGTATCGTGTCATTGGCACTATTGCATTGCAGGCCACGCTGACTGCCGTCGAGCCACACGCAGGACATGCTCAGAAACTGCTCCAGACTGATATTGAAGAACTCCACAAAGATGTTGCGCTGCAGCATTTGGCGCCGCCAATCGCCAGCATCGCCATCGCCATCGCCGGCACCAATGGTGCTGCTGGTGGCCAAGCGCAAGGCGGCTGCCTCGACGATGTGAAGCAGCTTATGACTTGTGCCCTGCTCCAGTTGTGCGGCCTCAAAGATTTTACCCGGCAGCGTTAGCAACTGTGATACAATGTCCATTAGCAAATAGCTTATCTCCTGCTGATGCGCATCCAGCTGCTCCAGATATTTAAGCAATGTTCGCGCTATATACTCCAAGTCCATGGGATCCCGTATCTTGTGCAACTGCGTCTGTATATGCGTAAAATTGTGCAAGCGTCTCGCAATTTCCAACGCATTTTTGCCCTTGGTCAACGTTAAGTTTACCTTCGCAAATTGCTCGAATATGCGCGTCGTTTCGCTGACATAGACACAGCTCTCGGCATTCAGGCGATGCCATTGACCATCGTTGCCGCATTCATGCGAAGCTCTACGCTGCAAGCTCACATCGCTGGGCTCCTCGACGCAGGCCTGCAGCACCGTTTCGCCTCTCATTGTGCGCGGCCAGTGGTAGCTGCCCTTGTTCGTGTGAGTGATCAAGGCGTCACAGTAGAGCGTGCCCTTGGCCACCACATGAAGTACAATGGATTGGGAAAGATTCGCCTGCTGGCTACGCAGCGTACAGTCCCACATGCCCGTATGGTTCTGTGTTAGGCTGCCAATACGTAAGATCGAATTCAATATGCCCGAATCGTTGGAATGACGCGTCTCCAAATGCACATCATTGAACACTTTAGTGGGATCCCGATAGATGATATCATCTGTGGAGTTCTGCTGTCTTATCTTATCCGACCAGCCCCAGAAGACATAGGCACGCGTGGGCAAATCCTCCGACTCTCGAGGCGCGCCAATGGCCACACGCGGCGCAAAACACTTCAGCTGCAGCTCATCGCCCTCAAAGGCAATCTAACGAATAGTATAACGAAATTAATAAATATATATTTGGTTGGACTTTGCTTTGCTTCGCTCACCTGATTCTGTTTGGGCACCAGCTCCAGAAGCGGTTGCAGCAGCGATTCGCAGCGAAAGTCAATGCCCACTTTGAGCTTCTTCAATGGCATGCCACGAAAATTGATCGGTGAATCACATTTGGGCGCCGGCAATAGGCGTATGTCGCGTGCATTGGACCAGGCAATCAACCAAATCAAACCACAATCACAGGCCAACGGATTGTTCGATAAGTCCCTGAGCAATACACAAGTCACAAAATGCAGTTTCAAATAGATTAATACCAAACAGGATGAAAACTTACAGCTGCTTCAATTTCGGCATTAGCTCAAATGTTCCTTCATATATATGACTTATAGAATTGTTGCCTAGACGCAAGCGTTCCACATTGAGCAGACTATTGCCAAAGCTGTGCTTGTCCAGTTCGCTGAGTAAATTTGATGATAAGTCCAAACGTTTGAGTTCCGTAAAGCTTTTGAAATCGTCTTCGCTTATATGTGCAATTGCATTTTTGCTGGCATTGCTGCAAGGTAAGTCATAAATTAAAATTGATTTCTGGCAATTTGTTATAATTTAGCTTACATGCTGATTATGTTGTGTACATCGTCGCCAAAGTTTAATTCCCTCCAGTTGACAATATGCAGGTCGTCGCAGCGAACGCGCAACGATTGAATATTCTCTGAAATATTCTTGCAGCTGCATTTATTGGGGCACATTGCCTGCACAACAAAGGTCGTTTGCGTGCTGAGCGCAAGCAGGCCCCACAGCCACAATTGTGCAACGTTCATTTTGTTGCTTATTTATGTAGTTGCATTTGTGGCATCCATTTAATTAACAACACATTTGCAAACAAATGCATAATAAACAAAAACAGCAAAAGTTACAACAAAAAATTCAACCAGTATTGCTCTATGCACAGAATTTTCTATAATGCGGCGGTCAAATACTAAAAAATACCGAGCAATACTTAACATATGTTATCGATAGTCACATTAAATACAATAAATACCAGTACTGATTTTTATGCAGCATACAATACCTTTACGAATTTTAAACAATATTTAAGAGAAATCATTTAAATGAGCCCTTTTTATTGTCAGTTTAATTGATATTCCAGTTATGATCGTTTGCCAAACTGTTTGTAAGTTGGTGTGTACTCACTGGTTGTGTAAAATAAACAACGTACAAAAAATATCAAAGCCTGTTTTGTGTTATCGATGTTTCAACATTTTATTATTTTTTATTCATGTCTGAAACAAAACTCCAAAATTTAGAATGTGCAACGAGACTAAAGACCAATTGAATAAAAGTCTATATAATTATATTTAATTGATGGCACCAAATATCGCACACATATACAATTTTCTCTGCCTTGAGTGTGCACACACTTGTGTGGTATATTGTTTTTATAAAAATTGACGTGTCAGATATATGTATGTGTTAGCTTAAAATACATCATACCATATTGAACACGTCGTTTAGTTAAGCAGAAAGTGGATGGAGTTCTTGAAGAGTGGCATCAAGACCGTGCTGGGCAGCACTGAGCCGGGCCAGCAGCCCAGTGCAGCCGAAACCGTTGAGAAGCTCGTCGATCGAGTTTATTCGTCGACCCTGCTCGAGGATCGACGTGATGCGTGCCGGGCATTGAAAGCGCTTTCGCGCAAATATCGGATAGAAGTTGGTGCCCAGGGTATGCCACCGCTAGTCCAGGTACTGCAAAACGATGGCCAGGACGCCGAAATCATTAGCTATGCTCTGGATACGCTATGCAACATTGTTACCAGCGAGGAGTTCGACGAGGAGGCCGACAATCCGGCTGTATCCGTTAATGTGGGCGAACAGTTCACCGAAATGTTCATCAAAAGTCCCGAGCATGTCACCCTCGTCATGGGCTATCTCGATGAATATGATTTTCGTGTACGCCGCGGCGCCATTCAGCTAATCACATCTTTGATTGCGAATAAGACACGCGAGCTGCAGGAACTGGTTCTAGTCAGTCCCATGGGCGTGTCCAAGCTGATGGATCTGCTAACTGATAGTCGTGAGGTGATCAGAAATGATGTGCTCTTGCTCCTCATCGAGCTGACCAAAGGCAATTCCAATATACAGAAGATTGTGGCATTCGAGAATGCGTTCGATCGCCTGTTCGATATTGTGCGCGAGGAGGGCTGCTCGGATGGTGGCATTGTGGTCGAGGATTGTCTCATATTGCTGCTGAACCTACTCAAAAACAATTCCAGCAATCAGCAGTTCTTCAAGGAGGGCTCCTACATACAACGATTGGCTCCCATGTTCTTGCTGAACAGCTCCAATAGCAATTCAGATGCGGACGAGAGCGCCTGGACACCACAGAAGGTATCCAATTTCCATTGCATGCTGCAAGTGGTGCGCGCTTTGGTGACGCCCAGCAACCAGCAGCAGGTAGTCAGCGCGTGCCAGCGTGTTATGCAAAAGTCACAATTGCTGCAAGCGCTCTGCGACATCCTGATGAGCAGCGGAGTGCCGGCGGACATCTTGACGGAGACAATCAATGCTGTGGCGGAGGTGGTGCGCGGGGATCGCGAGAATCAGGATGAACTGAGCCGCGTTCAGGCGCCCAGTCAGCCACCACGGCCGGCCATTGTAGTCCTGCTCATGTCCATGATCAATGAGAAGCAGCTGCTTGCGCTGCGCTGTGCGGTGCTCTATTGCTTTGAGTGCTTTCTCTATCGCAACTCGGATGGTCAGCGTGCAGTGGTGCAGACGCTCCTGCCATCGAGCGCCACAGATGTGAGCTCGCTGTCCACCGGGCAGCTGCTGTGTACAGGACTCTTTTCTACGGACACGCTGGCCAATTGGTTTGCTGCTGTGGCCCTGATGCATACACTCGTCGAGAACGTCGCCCAAAAAGAGGAGCTGTTGCGTGTGCTCCTGGCCACACCGGGCGGACAACGGCCCATCACACTGCTGGAGCAATGCACAAATCTCATGCAGCAGGAACGCTATCGCTTGCAGAGCAAAGTGGGTCTGCTAATGCTGCTCAGCGTTTGGCTGGCTCACTGTCCAGGTGCAGTCAAAGCTTTGCTCGAGACACAGGGCACCATGGCCTATCTGACGGCCCAGCTGTGCGCCAATGAGCACGATGAACGTGAGTATCTGGTGCAGGGCATGTGCGCCTTTCTCATGGGCCTCTGTATACAGTTCAACGACAATTCGTTGCCCAACCAGCGAAGGGAGGACATCAGCCAGCTGATTATCAAACGCATCGGCCAGGAGACCTTCTGCAACAAGCTTAGCGAAGTGTCGCGCCACGAGGCGTACAGTCGGGCATGCAAGCAGGCACAGATACGCGCCAAGGGCGCCAGTGAACTGCTGCTCGATTACGAGTACTGCAAACTGTACAAGGGTCTGGAGGCGTTGATAGCCAAGCTGGTCAGCGGCTTCGATGTGGATGGCATTGAACTAACCGAGCTCACGCTGAGCTCAGAGGCCTCCGCTTTGGTGGCCCAATACAAGGGCATCATACGCGGCATGGATGCACAAATACAAACCCTGGAGCAGTCCAGCAAGCAGCTGGAGCAACAAAATGTTGAGCTGAAGGAGCAGCTGAGCCAGGAGCAATCGCTCAAAGCACAGCTAGCCGATCAGAATACGCTACTCAAGGCACAGCTGGCGGCACAGCCAAGTGCAGCTCCAAGTGCAGCTCCAGCTGCAACTGCAACTGCACCTGCTTCAGCGGCTCCAGAGCAGCAGCCAGCAGAAGCTGTCAACGATGAGCAACTGAATGCAGCTCGCTACCAAGCGAACATGTACTTTGCGGAGAACATACGCATGACCAAGGAGTTGGAGACGTTGCGTCAGCAATTGGCGGCGGAAAAGCAGCGAGCGGATGCAGCACACGAGGCTTTGTTAGCGACACAAAAGGATCAGGAGGATTTGCTCGAGCTGCTCGCCGATCAAGAGGCCAAACTGGCGCGCTACGAGTCGCCGGCCAATGCAGCAGACGACACAAACAGCAGATAACTTGCGACAGGCAAAGCTTTCTTCTATACGAATGTGGATTGTATTGACACACACATACACACACACACACAGCATCGTATGTGTTCAAGGATATGGATTGTATTAATACACACACGCAAATGCCCACAAAGCTGCTGAGCGTGTGGACAGCTCGACTCAATGCCAACTGCCCCTCCTCTCCTAATGCATTCTTATTGTTTCTACATATATATACATACCATTTATATAGATAAACTCACACACAACTATACATATACAAATATATATCTATGTATGTATTTGTATTTGTTTCACGAATCAGAAGAGAACTGCTTACGCGTAGTCTTTCTACGTACGTGCGCTCTGAGACATGTGCCCCATCAACTGTGAAATAAATAGCAAATACATTATTATACAAAATATACATTAGCAATTGTAGTTTTACTTGAAGCTATTTACTTTAACTTGATTGAGAATTCAAGGCTTAAAGATGCAGCTATGTGGCCACCTGCAGCCTGAGCTAATGACGTGATCAGCGCCAGTTTTCTAATGCTTTATATCCTTTCTATAGTGCGGCTTTCTTCAGATATTATAAGACAATTATATTTCTCTCTGTCTCACTCTCGCTCTCTCCCTCTTGCTCATTTTCGTTAACAAAATTTGATCAAATGTAACTTAGTATTGTAATTTGAAGAACTTTCCAAGTACCTTAGCCCCATGCCTGAAATACTCCTAGCTCCGCCAAGACTGAGTGCGATTTGCAGCATCGGGCAACATTTCTATAATGTTTTACTCTATTATCATACTCTGTATTTCAATTTTATGGCATATACAAATTACTCATCATCAAATTCAGAATATTTCTAGCCTACTTAAAGCTATTCCAGCTGTCAATATAATGATCAGCTTGAAAGGTGATTCTGGGTCAAATATTGAATATTTCAACTTGCAAATCATTGTTTTCCCCTTTCGTCATAGTTTCAGCTTTTCAGATGTTCCTAACTCGGCCAAAACTAGGTCGATTTGCAGCATCGGGCAACATTTGTTTAATGATGCGGTCTAGAATCATGCTCTATTTCTATATATTTTATCTCTTTCAGATTTTTGGGAATTTTGTTTTCTTACTCATTATCAATCTCTACAAATTCAGAAAATTTATATTTATTTTTTTTCTTAAAGTTATTTTGAATGTCTATATATTTTGGAATAAGAATCGCAAAACTGATTTTGAGTAAAATTTTCAATATTTTGAAATTTTCTCTTCATGTTCTTAGATGATCACCGTTCAAATTGAAATCGATTTTGATATTGGACTACAATATCGAGCTATGAAAATAAACCCCTAAAGATCATATAGCTCAGAAAGAATATAATTTTTTAAATATTAAGTTGAGCTTAGTTACTCTTCTATCATCCTTCATTAAGCCAACAGACACACAGTTTCCTCATCTTCAACGAACTTGCGATATCTAAATATCAAAATTTCTATTTGAATTTGATTATACTAAATATAAAGTTCTGATTCGATCTATCGTGTCTTGCCAACTCTTCAAGCCAGATCAACTAGTCGCTATAATTCCCGCCAGTCGCTATATGAGCCGCCGGAGCTGACGGAAAAATAGCTAAAGTGGCAACACTGGTTGATTAGTGCAAAGCCTTCAACTAGATCTTAACAATACAGTTTTTCAACTTATGCTTGTTGTTTTAACACCTGCCAACACTATCAAAGCGTAACGAACAGACTAATACAGCATTGAACTATCTAAAACAATTGCTTGACAACATAAAAATTTCTTGACAATAAAAAAATAGAAAACTCTCTCCATATATACTCAAAGGCAGCTTACTATGTGTATCTGCCACATTTCGAGCTTCTTTGTTAACTGTTTCCATTTTAAGCCATAGCAGACTTAAGCAACATTCACTGGAGCACACTTGAAATATGTTTTGTCTTTTAGCTTAGCACGCACACACAGGTAGTTCACGAGAAAAAAAAAGAAGGTAGAAGCGTATTGACTTAAGGTATATCTTTTAGACCATTCCACATTTATTAACGAGATGGCTACAAAAAATTTTGTTTCATATTCTTGTGGGTAGATGTGTGTTTAGATGGTTGGTTGGTTAGCAATTGTTGGCCATTTCACATTTACTTCTTGTCACTTGAAACAGAGCTCTTCGATTCACGGATCGAGGCGGAACGGCGACGCTTGGCCTCCTCACGCTTGGCCTTCGACTCCTTCTTGCGCTGCACCAGGAGCTTGGCATAATCAGCGGCTGCTTCCTTGGAAGCCTGCTGGCGCTTCTTCTTCAATGCAATGCGTCTGTGTTTGCGCTGCAAAACGACTGGAGTGATCAGACGCTGGATTTTGGGTGCCTTTGAGGTGGCCTTCTTGTTGTCCTTGGCGGGCAATGGGCGACGCACAACGTAGCGACGTACATCATCCTCCTTGGTCAAGTTGTACAGCTTGCGGATCTTGCTGGCACGCTTGGGTCCCAGACGACGTGGAATTGTGGTGTCTGTCAGACCGGCAATATCTTGCTCGCCCTTCTTGATGACAACGAGTGCCAACACAGACATGTTGGAATCCACAATGCATCCACGCACAGACTTACGCTTGCGCTCGCCAGTGCGGCGTGGACGGTAGCAGGAGTGTCCCTTCTTCAACAGAAGACGCACACGACCTATAACGGTGGCATAGAAATTGACAATTGTAATTAACAATTTCTAATTTATAGACAAAATGATTGATTGATTTACTTACCGTGGGAGAGCACACCCTGCTTCATGGGGAAGCCCTGCTTGTCGTTGCCGCCAGAGATACGCAGCTGGTAGCCTTTCCATTCGTCGCCCAGAATATCGGCCTCCACAATTTGGCCCATACGCTTCTCGTAGAACACACGGAGTTTGTGCTCATCGACAACCTCGAATAGCTTTTGGCATCCCGTTGCGGGATAAGAAACGTTGAGCTGTAAGTAAACACATACATTTGTTGTTTAGTTCACGTACATATACACATATATACAAATTTGCCGCAATTGTTATCTTTGATTTTAAGGCCAATCACTTTAGTTTTTCAAATAACACTTAATTTTTGCACAAGTTTAATATTTATGCTAGCTGTTTTGAGCAATATTTTGTAATGTTTACAGCGTTTGTTATAATATTTTTCACAAAATTTTTGCACACCTTCATTATGTTGGTCTTGCTGCAATCAACACAGAAAAAAAAAGAAACGGTCTTGTCAAATCCGAGCTAGGTAAGGGAAAGGAAATAGGGATGCAGCAACCATTCTTATATCGCAAGCAATCGATATGATGAAAACAAGCTATCGATATCATATTAATTCGAGTCAGAAGCCACATGCTAACTCCTTATTATGTACACAATATTTCATTGCCGATTGCCTTAAGTAACTTTAATATTTAATATGTAAAATATCTTAAATACACCATATATTCATAAAAATGGTTTATTACATCACTCATCTCTAATGCACTATTTTCATCGATATTTTCCAATGCACACATGCCAATAACAGCTGTCAAATAAAGGAGTGACCATGATGCTAAATTGAAAGACAGGGTGCTTCCACACGATAAACAACGATTACAACACGTGTTGTGCTTGGTTTTGTTATTAAAAAAAATCTATTTTAGTAGTGCACAAAAATGGGTAAACCAAAGAAGGCAAATGTGGCAACAATTAAAACTGTCAATCTGGAAAAGCAAATTACAGATGGCAAAGTGTCTAAAGCTAAAACCAAGGACAAAGTTAAACTGCGTGCAGAAGAGTCACCGGTAGGTTGATCTATTGTAGATATAATATCAAAAAATTAATAATACAGATGCTTGTTGAATTCATAGAATATTGACGCGAAAAGCAGCCAGAAGATATTAGCAGCAGCCAGACAACAGCAACTGGAGCTCGACGAGGAGAACTTTCCCAGCCTAACACCAAGAAGGAACGTGAAATTTAACTTAAGTATGAGCATAATATGAAAGAAATTAGTTTGTTTTTAAAAACGCTATAAATCATTTAGACGAAGGCATGGATCACGAAGAAGAGGAAGATGTTAACGAAAAGGATTTCATGGCGGACTTGGATATGGACGATGATGATGTTGCTGCCTTCGAACGTTTCCAACAGCCGCCCACAAATGAGGGGAAACGCACTTTGCATCTGTCCCAGATTATAATGCAAAAGATTCAGGAGAAGGGCGCCGATATTCACACGAAAATCTCCGATGAGGGCTCACTGAAAATTGAAGAAATCGATCCGAAGGTTAAAGAAATGTATGAGGGAGTCAGAGATGTGCTCAAACGTTATCGCAGTGGCAAAATACCGAAAGCCTTTAAAATTATACCCAAACTAAGGAACTGGGAGCAAATCTTGTTCATAACGGAGCCACACAATTGGAGCGCCGCTGCCATGTTCCAAGGTACGCGCATCTTCTGTTCGGTGCTTTCCCAGGCAATGGCTCAGCGTTTCTACAATTTGGTTCTATTGCCACGCGTACGCGATGATCTTTGCGAATACAAGAAGCTCAATATGCATCTGTATAATGCTTTGAAGCGTGCGCTCTTCAAGCCGGCTGCCTTTATGAAGGGTATCATATTGCCATTGCTCGAATCGGGTGACTGCACATTGAGAGAGGCAATTATATTTGGCAGCGTTGTGGCGCGCAGCTCGATACCTGTGTTGCACTCCTCTGCCTGCCTGTTGAAGATCTGTGAGATGAGCTATTCGGGCGCCAATTCAATATTTATTCGATACTTCCTGGACAAACGTTATGCACTACCATATCGTGTTATAGATGCGGCGGTCTTTCATTTTCTAAGGTAAAGCACTTATAAATGATCTTGCATAAATTCCTTTTGATTCTCTTCATGTTCCACTTTACAGATTTGAGCAGGACAAACGCGAATTGCCTGTGCTATGGCATCAAAGTCTGCTGACTTTTGCGCAACGTTATAAAAATGATATTTCATCCGATCAGAAGGATGCGCTGCTGCAGCTCTTAAAGTAAATATTGCGAACTCGAAAGCCTATCGAATATATTTAACGTTTTTTAATTGTAGAAAGAAATCTCATCCGAAGATCACGGCAGATATTAGACGCGAATTGCAGGCGGCCCATTGCCGTGATGTTGAAATGATGGAAACAGTGAACGAAACGGCTGCTCAGCCGATTAAAATGTACACAGATGAAGATGTTGGCTATGAGGGCTAACACATTATACTATATAGGCATTATTTTAAGTTCAGTTTTTGAATTATTTTATTTTAATTTTGAAAACAATCAAAAGCATTGATTATGTTTATGTAAATATATAGTATATATATAAACAGGCGTGACTGAAATTTACAGTTCAGTAATGAACACAATTTGAATTTTGATAGTTTAATGCGCGGCACATTTTAGTACACTTATCGGCAAGTCGTTACAATTATCGATTTATCTGTAACAGCACATGGAGCTTTCGACTATTAGCATTAGGCGCCTTCGATAACGTTGCATTTATGCATGAATTGCTTATCGATCTGACATATAAAATCATCGTGCAGCTCCCGGCTAATCGATAATAGTGGCGCTCGTTTTGCACAGCAATTGATATCACATGTGGCACAACCGATAATTTCTTTTCTAATTGAATTGCTTATCGATAGTTAAAAAATTTAATAACACTTGTCAAATATAGTTAGTAAATCAGCTGTTGCCTGCTGTCGGTTATCCCAAAAGAACATTAAAATTAATTCAAGTTAACAATTTTGAGAGGCACTCTACAAATTTCATTGAACCAATGGATTCGAATTTGCGTAACGTATGCTCGGCTTATATAAATGCAACACTTTTAATTCATCAATATTTATATGTATGCACTCAATTACAGCTGAAAGATTTTCTTACATTATACAACAAAGTCACCGAATTGTGCTTCAATCGCTGCGTCGATAATCTCAGTCAACGTGAACTATTCGAACAGGAGGTGAGCTGACATGATTATCTATGTAAATCATATCAATTAACTTCTACTTCGCATAAGCAGACCACCTGCGTGGATCGATGTGTGACAAAGTTTGCGCGTTTCAATCAGAATATGATGAAATCCTATGTGGATGTGCAAACGAAAATCAATGCCAAGCGCATGGAGGAAGTGGAGCTACAGAACGCCAAACAGCTGGAGCAACAGCAGCAGGAGGAACGCATTAAGGAGCAGCTTAAAGAAAAAGAAGCCGCTGTCGCAGTACTAACGCCAGCTGCAACGACGGCTAAATTGGCCATGTAGCAGCACCAGCCACATATGGATTGGAATGCCATGCCACAGCTTTTATTTACAATATTAGACAGTTAAGCAGCAACAACAACATCAACAAACATACATAAACACATATAGTTGTACACTATAGAAAATGCCGCGTATTTGTTTGCTTGCTTTGATCGGCCTGCCAGGCGCTGGCAAAACGCATCTTAGCAAGTGGCTAATACAGTCGCAGCAA
Source organism: Drosophila anceps (assembly GCA_035045945.1). Taxonomy (NCBI): domain Eukaryota; kingdom Metazoa; phylum Arthropoda; class Insecta; order Diptera; family Drosophilidae; genus Drosophila; species Drosophila anceps. The sequence goes on from JAWNON010000004.1 coordinate 11,613,051, forward strand.
CAGCAGCGGCAGCAACAACAACCAGATTCACTGGCTGACTGGCAGATGTTGCATCTGTGCTACGATAATTACTTCGATATACAACCTACAAACAAAATAGAATATAAAGAGCAAAGACAGTTTATATACAATTTGCTGGAGCAACTCGTTGTGGCTCTGCAAGCTGGCAAGGACGAGCTGCCGGGACAACTACGAAGATCAGCGACAACAATGAACAGTGATAACTATCTAATAATATGTGATGATAATCATTATTATCGCAGCATGCGCTATAAGCTCTATCAACTAAGTCGCCATCACAATTGTCTCTATGCCCAACTTCATCTGGCTAGCAGCTTGGCTGACTCGCTGCGTGCCAACGCGGAACGTGGCGCCGACGCCTTGCCAGCAGCTGTAATACAACAAATGGAAATGCGACTCGAGCTGCCAAGCGAAGCCTTAGCCTGGGAGCAACCTACATTAACACTTAATAGCACAATAGATTTTAATGCGGTAGCACAAAGAATTCAAAACTTTTTACAAACTTTACTCCATAGCCCATTAATTGTGACGCCTGTAGAGCAGCAGCTGCAGGAAAAGCAACCGCAATTGCAGTCGCTAACACATCAATTAGACTTGCAGTTGCGTGCGCGCATTAAAAGCAAAATGCAGTCCAGCAGAGTCGAGGAAAGGCAACAGCAACAACAGCAGCAGCCAGTGCAACGTTTACGAAGTCGTGCTTTAAACGAACAACGCAAACAGATTTTAACACAATTTCGTTCTGATATGCGCAGCGGGCAGTTAGAATATTCTAATAATAAATTGCAATACTATGTTAATATGTTAAATTAGTCTAAAGACATAAGCGTTAACTGTTCAAACATTGTACATATTAATAGAATTGCTATAGTCTAGTACATTAAACAATAACAACAACTAAAAACCAAATGATCAACAAAACAATTCACTCTTCTAAGGTTTACCAATCTCTCTCTCTCTCTTGCTTTCTCATTGTGTCGCTGTTTCATGGTGCTGCTTGCCTGTGCATGCATCTCTTTCTCTTTCAATTTTAGATCTAGGACAATTACATGATTACATTTTATGATTTTCTAGATATTCTTATATAGAGGAATGCCTATATTCCTTCACAAAGTATTTCCATATCATATATCCATCTGTTTGCTGCTGTCAAGCAATACCTATATATATGCCTAGCTACATGTACATACCTTCCATCTATAGCTTACAGATATCTTTATCATTTACATTATACAATGCCTATATTATACATACAGCTGTGGTCATAAAAATAGTAGTGCGACTGAAATTACTATTATATACATGTACTGTATACACAAGCAATTCGCATATAAACTAGATTTATTTATGAAAAGTAAATTGTAACCTAAGATATATATATTTGTATATATTTAATGTTTAGACCACCTTCACTTGACTAAGATCACGCTTTTCGATCATTCGCATCTGCTTCTTCTTCATGCGCTTCAGTTTGGCAGGATTCTTGATCACTTGCACAACCTCTGAGCGTCGCTCGTTGGCCAAACGTCGTTCGGCATTCTCGACGCGTCGCTGATGACGCTGAACAGCGGCTTCTTTGCGCTGATCCTTGATCTCCTTGGACTTTTCTTTGATGTAAAGCATCTCATTACGTAGCGCGACTTTCTTCTCAAATGACAAACGATTCACAGTTTTCTTAATGTTGCTGAATCTGTAAATGAAATTTAGACTGTGAGTATATGTTGCATTTGTGTTGTTTGACTTCGTATACTTCTGCTTGGGCGTCTTCCACGGACGATTGGATTTCGGCTGTCCGCGGGGTATTTTTGACTCTGGCTTGACCACCTTTTTGGTTTTGGCGTTGGCCTTGGTTTTTGTTGCGGGTTTTTGACTTTTAGTGTTCTCAGATCCAGTTGCATCAATTTCAATTACATCTGGCTCACCCATGTTTTTGTCGTTATTTAGAACACACAAACTAAAACAAAACACGGCCGAATGTGTGCACGTGTTTTTGATGATATCGATAGTAGCATTTAGTCATTTATCGATGTTGGGACACGCAACATGGAAGTGTTGTGAAATGATTACCCAGATCTGGCATTTATTTATTTTCATAATAAATTAACTTTTTGTCTAGTAATTTATTTATTAGTTTTATGAGTAAATATAAACACGTTTAAAAAAAGCAAGTCTAGTCCTTTATTATAATAAATACAAAAAAAATATTTAGCCTTATTTTTAGCCTTTTTTAGTAAGTTTAGTCTAGCTACTTTTGCCAAAACATTACCATGTTATTGATTTGGCGCCAAGCGCTGTACTTTTGAATGAATTGAAATTATTAAAAAAAAAAATTTATTTCACTCATCAATTTTACAAAGTCTTACAAAATCGCAAACTATGCAATTTGTTGTTTCCCAGCGATTTTGTTGTTGTTTTTTTTCAGTTAACTTTGGTATTAATTTACATATTTACAGGCACATGGAGAGCAACTTGAATCGCTCCCAAGTCAATTCTAATTCTTCCTACTCGAATCGTAAGTTGGGGCCGAATTCTCCTCTGTTAAATCTGTGTCATTGCCACGAGCTGCAGCCGGCAGAATCATCGACTGATTGTGTTGATCCACATTATAGTGATAGAAGAACGCCTTGCTATATTCGAATGTCGATATCATAATTGCACAGGCTGGCGCCACTTTGAATAGACGTGGTCCAAGTCCCGCAAACACACCACGCAATCCATTCAAACGATAAATGCTTGCCAAACGGTCCATAACTGATTTGTTGTTCGTTGTTGGCATATTCTTGGGTGGATTATCTACCAAAAGGCAAAGATTAGAAACACAAATTATAAGTAAAGCTACAACACGTGTTGTTGGGGGCTATCGATGACAGTTGCTATCGATGCAGCAACAACTAGGCCAGTGTTGTTAAGCACAGCAAGTGACAGGCCTACCTGTAAATATGAATTTCTCACCAAATTCGATTTGTTCATGCGTCTTTATGACATCAAAAGGTGTTGTGACCGTTGCAGCCACCTGCAGGTGCAAGGGGAGGGGGAAAGTTCTTTAGTTGTCAATCGAGTGAGCAATTAGTGCTACTTACCGATCCCGAAATAGCACCCGCTAAAAAACTAAAGCCAAACGTTGGTTCGGCAACATTAAAACTACTCTTCAGATACTCGTAACATGTCCAATATATGCCAGAAAATGGAACATCCCTCAAGATAGTGGGCGGTAGACCTCGCCATAGCCCAAGCACGCCTTGCGACTGCAGCACTTGACGTATGGAGCCCAACAATTCGGCATTTGTCATCTTCTGCGACTGCATCTTCGTGCGTATCATCTCGATGGGACTGACAACGGTCACCGCCAATATGCGCGCCGTAACGCCCGCCATCAATGGCACCAGCATTGGAATGTTCCGGCTGTTGTAGGCGCTTGTTTGCACAGGGGACAGGTACTTGTAGTGCATATCGATAAAGCGCGCTCTAAGTTGCTCATATGCCACAAAATAGATAATGGTCGAGGGTAGCGCAGAGATAAGAGTTGGACTAAGCCCTGACCAGAGTGAGCCAATGCCTTCGGCGCGGCTAATTTTGATGAATGCATCCTGTGCGGAAATAGGAAGCTAGTAACTAGTCAAATGACACATAGATTCTAGTTCGGCTTACTATGGTGCCCGTAAAATGGGCAGACGAGGAGGAGGATGCAGGTGGTAGCTTATTAAATGCAGATGCCGCCGTTGGCGTTGGCGTATTGGGACCGCAGGGACATATGTGATCCATAAGGCCATTGCAATAGAGAAAACACTTATTTGATAGCAGCGCCGATTGTTGGGCCTGTAAACGCGTTTTGATTACGTCCAAGGGCGTCACTGCAATTCGCAACAAACATGATGAAATTAACAAATGCAAACACATATGTATGCTTATATATGTATATATATATATATATACATTTCTAGTATACATGTTAATAACTTACTGAAGCAGGCGGTAATCATGGCGCCCGTGCATGCGGACACAACCTGCTGCATTGGACGTATGCGAAATCTGGGGTCTGTCATCTTATATTGCGGCTGATTTGCCGGCGTTCCACTTTTCGGCTCCATCGTAACTGTTGGAGTTGAAATGGATTTCATCTTTGAATCCGGCATGCTTCACCGCTCTAATTGGTACGTCGATAATCTAAGTCAGTAGAGGTTAAATGTTACAATGTGCGTACTTGTTTGCGCGTTACTTTTGTCATTCAAAGGCCCTCGATAAACGTAACAACAACCAAACAAACAAAAAAAAAAATGTTTTCTCATAGATTCCCACGTTTGTGTTTGGTTTTAAACTTATCGATAGTTCAACAGCTGTCGTGAGTGTGCACTATGAATGCAGCAGCTGTTAGCATCAGTGTTGCCCATTTAGCTTTTTACACAATGAATGTCTTATTAGAATACTTTACAAGTTGGAATCGCTTAAGAACGTTAAGTAAATTAGAATCGAATGTATTACTCTTCTAATATCTAATAATGCAATTCAGTCATTGTTTACTTATACTGGAATTGTACATTAGTGCTGGAAACTATTAAGTAAGAAGCTATCGATAGTAAGTCAGTAATCGGAAAACTTGTGTTTTGAACTGAATACAGTTATTCTACATACCGGTATGTTTCAGATCATGATTGTAGCGGAAGAAGAACGATTTGCTATACTCGAATGCCGATATCATAATAGCACAAGCTGGCACAACGCGAAGCATACGTGGTATAACCCCCACATAGAGACCCCGTACGCCCTGCTTCTGATATATCATCCTGATACGCGCAAACACTGACGTCCTAGCCGTGGGCATGTTTGAGCCGCTGCTCTTGGTGCTGCTGCCTGAACTGCCTTTACCCGCACCCTTTGAGTCCGAGTACAACACATCCTGTCCCAGCTCAATTTGCGTATGGGTGGTAATCAAATCAAAAGGCATTGTAACAAACGTGGCCAACTAAAAAAACAAAAAAAAAAAAAAAATTGTAGTTAATCAATTGTAAATTTTGTAGATAGTGGCATAGACAGACCGCTCCGGATGTTGCACCCGCCATAAAGCTAAACCAAAACGTTGGCTCTGTCACATTGCAGGCCCGCTTTATTGACTCATAGGCAGCCCAATAGGTGCCCGAGAAGGGTGCATCTCGCATCACGGTCGGCGGCCAGCCACGCCACAAGACAAACATGCCGTGCGCCTTGATCAGTGAACGGAGCACAACCCATAGCTCCTTATACGTCATGTAACCAGATTGCATCTTAATGCGCACCATCTCCAATGGCGTTATGGCCGTCACGACAACCGTGCGAGCACATATGCCCGATGCCATTGGCACTACTGAGGGCAAATTCATGCTCGTCTCCGCCGATGTCTTCACAATCTTCCCCTTGCTGTTAGAGTCGTCAACGAGGGTATCGTGTGGATACCAAAAATAATAGCATTTCGAAAAAGTATGTTTCAAGTACTCATAGGTGAGAAAGTAGATAATGGTCGATGGCAGTGCCGAGATGAGCGTCGGACTCAATCCCGACCACAAGCCGAAGACGCCGTTGCCGCAAATGATCTTGACAAAGGCATCCTAAAAGGCAGACAGAGCAAGCAAGCAAAATAAGAGAGAGAGAGAGAGAGAGAGAGAAGAGTAAGACATTGCCTCTGATATTGGTTATGGTAAAGCAAAGGCATAGCTCTGGATACGTATGAAGGCAGATAGTGGAAGTGATTACATATATGGACTACCTACCATGGCTCCACGCAAAGGACGTATGCTGGTCGCGTCGGTTGCTGCTTTCTTGGCCAGGCAATCGGAACTGTTCGGCTTGCAAACGTGCGTCATGAGACCATTGTGAAAGACATAGCAGAGCTTGGAGACAACTGGACGATGGCGAGCTTGGGTTTGCGACTGAGTTTGTACGCGTGTCTTCACTACTTCCATTGGAGTCACTGGAGAAGGTACTCTCTCTTTAATCTGATCCTATACAAATATCTCCGCATCTCCACTTACCCACAAATGTTGTGATCAATCCACCAATTAGAGCCGATATCACTTGCTGCATGGGGCGAATGCGATAGCGCGGATCATCGGAAAACACTGCTGCTGGCACACGCAATGGATCGCCGTCCACTTCCAATGATTCAGGTGGCTTCAAGTCTCGTTTCGGATGCATATTACATTTGTTCTGTACTTCCTGTTTATAAATTCTTGTGATATCTCTGGCTATCGTGCAATGCGTCAACAGAAGCGTCTAATCATAACTTCTAATTGTTTGCCAAAATAATGTTAACATATATATATATTTGTATATCTTTATATTTATGTATATCTATACATATTTATTTAGATATATATAACTAATTTATTGCGGCGCCAAGCTTTGGTTCAGAGCGGTTTCAATTGGCTCATCAACATGCTCCACCACGCTGCACGTCGCAGTCTGAATTACCATATGTACATAACTAAATCTGTATCTGAATCTTGCTTCTCGTGGTGGCCAGCTCTAACATTACGCCCGCCAGCAATGAACTTAAAAAAAAACAAATGTGTATATATTTGTAGCTATATACATATCGAATTTGTACTGTAGCCGTATGTAACGAATTGTATTTCCAGTTGTTACGATTAGGAACGATTTTGTGTGGCCAATGGAATCACTTGACACTAGAGCCAAGGATAACTGAAATGTATATGGGTGTGTGCTTGAGCTCAGTGTACTGTATGTATGTTTATATAGGTATATATATCAATAATTGATATTTAGATCATGCACTAAAAGGTTTTTCATTTGCAGCTGGATAAATTCATGAAGGGCAAGATTGGAATCTACCTAATATAGATAAATGCATGATGTGATTTATACATATATACTTGTACAAACTTTTAAAAAGGTATGCCAACTGTAATAATTGAAATTTAGATCATGTACTCATGGCTTTCATATCGGCTCGCACAAAAGTTAATAAGGCTATAAATTGTTAAGTATCTATTTATAAATATATGAATATATACATTTTTTATTAGTTAATACATCAGTTTATATATATTTAAATTATTTTTAAATTTCAATCATGCACTAAGAGCTCGTAAATCACTTTTTAGATCATGTACTGATAGATTTTCATTGCAGTTGGAATACAAATTAATGGAGCAACGCATCAAAACGTAATGGAAATGAAAAATAGCTACTATTAATCTGGACTTTGATGGAACTGTTGACATATTTACTGACCAGCTTTATATAATCTTATAATATATAACTAGAAAATTCTTTGATCTTTAGCGAAGTTCTTAGGAATTTAGATTGAATTCCATGCAGTTTGAATCTTAAGGAACTAGCTAGGAAGCGCAAACAACCAGTTGATACTTTTGTTATACCTATACTTTTCGCAACGTTCTACTACTTTATATACACTGTAAACAAGGCCAAACAAAGCATATTAGCTTAGGGCACTCAAGCCTCCATCTTAAACTCTTATATAGCAACCAAGTTATATTTGAACCCATTTTGAAATGGATATGCTGCCTATACAGCATTGCTTATCACTGATCGACTATAGATACCCATTGAATGTATTTTCGAACAACAGAATCTAAAGAAGCGAAGAGCTGACAACTTGTTGATGCTTGCAAACAGCTTGATCGACTATTTTATACCAATCAATAGTAGCATACATTTCTAGTAAGCGAAAGCCCCCCTCCCAATTGAAGAGTCATAAAAACAAACAAACTTTGCTACGACAAGAAAATAATAACATTTAATTGCGTGAATTATAAATATGAATTAAATTAATCAAATTTAATAATAATTTGCATTACACTTAAGTTATTACAGTTAAGTATGAGTAGTAAGTCAGTTATTTTTTTATATTTTAGCAAAACGAAAAAAAAAAACAATTTTTGATGTAATTTAGGCCAATTGTGAATTCTATTTTCGACTTCATCTTTTTAGTAGGGATTTGTTGTTGTTGTTGTTGTTGTTGTGTTGTTGTGTATAGCTGGCCTGTGGATAGGTAGGATTACGAATTGCGGGCATCCCCATCTCACTTGTGCGCAATGGGTATCAAAGTTTCACCGGCAGTGAGCGCTGGCAGCGGCGCATCCACAGTCAGGACACCATCCTTGCTCAGGGACGAGCGAATCGATTCGGGATTCACGCCCTTCGGCAACAGAAACTCGCGATTGTATTCCCTGTAAACGCTCTTTGTATCTGATTTCTCCTCGTGCTTGGCATGCACCTGAAACGGTAACAAGAGAAAAGTGGAATTTTGAATAGATTGAAGTGCGTGTGGATACTACAAATGTTAGGTGTACATATATGAAATGATTGTATAAATATTCTCAATATATTTTAGCGTGTCATATTATATGAAGTCCTTTTATAGTATTATAGAATGTGAGCCATGTATTATGTTATTTCCTATAATCTCCTTATGTATCTCTTTATATGGCATGTTTTTATACTCTGTCATATGCCATCATATATTATATATCAATTTTTTGCTGTCCTATATATATCTATTTTATCTTTTTCTATCATAATCGCTCCATGTCATACATTATGTATCATATGAACTATCTATGAATGGATTATCTTCTCAGAGATCATATACTGTCATATATCATATGTCTCTTGTATATCACACAGATATCAAATATCATATACCATATATCATTTATAATACAGCATATATCAAACATCATGTATCATATATAACATATCAAATATCATATACCATATATTTAATATCATATAACATTTATAATATATCATATAGAATTTATAATATATCATTTATAATACAGCATATGCCATAGATCATATATCATTGACTTATAAGTCCCATTATATACTAGCCTATCTGATATAATATACTAACATTTCATAAATTATATATTATCTATCAAATTTAATATATTTTATATGATATACTTTCTCAATTCTATATCAACATATTTTAGCTCATTTCATATATCGTCATATGTTATCATATCATGTTATATGATATCATCTTAGTGAGCTTTAGCTCATACTCTTAACTTGAATCAAACTTTCTAGTCATAGATTCCCAGACCCCATAAAGTTTACTTATATATACAAATATATTCCTGATCTTACCAGCAACTTCTGATCGACAGTTTTCACAACAATCTCCTCGGGTGCATATTGGCTGACATCGAAGCGCAGCTTCAGCACTTTGTTATCGCCCTCGTCCTGCAGACGATAGAAACCAGAGTTAATATATAATGACAGGCTATATATATATATATATATATATATATGTATATATAATGATAACATACCTGTATCAATGGCGAGCTAATGTCGGACACATAGTTCTGTTGCTTGGGCACTCGGGAAGGCAGCGCCGAGTTTGTTGTTGAGCTGCAAGTAAAATGTTCAAGATTCAGCATTAAAATTTAGGCTTTATAAAAACATGATCAATCAGAGAGTTATATACACTAGTTAGCAACACCTTGAGCTAGTTTTTGTGGTTCTTGTTGTCGTGGAAGTTGTGCGAAAAGTTTTGTGAAAAGTGCGTGTAAAAGCGTCCATTTCGAAGGGTTTTTTTAAAATCTGTTTCTAGAAACCGCTGGCAAACGCGCTTCAAATGCAAATGAACTCGAACTGAGTCTTGCATTTCTTGCTTAGCTTCTGCTTCTTATTCTTCCTCTTCTCTGTCCTAACCTAACACATTTTATAAATAGCTCGGATTTCCGCTCGGGAGCAGAGTTTTATTTTAAGAATCTGTGCGAGCAGCTGTCGAGCTGCAGAAGGGGAGCTGGGCTCATAGGGTGGATTTGAGTAGGCAGAGCAATAGGGATATATAACTATATATAGGTATATAGAGAGATACAGATACATATTTACCTATATTTATATAATATATTGAAATATACATATACAGTTCTTGTTCATAATAATAGTAGCAGTTTTTGTGCATAATAATAGTAGTGCGCCTGACAGCAAAATATTCTGATAAGGCTTATAATTTTGAAAACAATTTGAAACGAGTATCAAATTATTATGCTAATCACAACATTTTGACTGAACAACATTTCAGTCGCACTACTATTTTTATGAACACAGCTGCATTAAATGAAGAAAAATTTCGTCTCTATCTAACTTGGTTTATAGTCTGCTCTGAATCCTCTTAAATGTCTGTCCATTGCTGCAGTCTTAAAGCAGATTTCTCATATATATATATATATATATATATATATATATATATATATATATATATATATATATATATATATATATATATATATATATATATATATATATATATATATATATATATATATATATATATATATATATATATATATATATATATATATATATATATATATATATATATATATATATATATATATATATATATATATATATATATCGTCAGATCAGCAGCCAAATCCGAGCTAATAACTCATTGTATTTTCTAGATCAGTTCTTCAACTTGACTTTTTTTTGGGTATACTTTAATGCTTGAGCATCTGTACATATATGTTTCTAGAATTCAAGTGTTTTCCGTTGTTTTTTGACTATGCCGAAACAATGGGCACAAAATGTTGGCAAAGCTGCCAACATTTTTGATTTTATGGCCCAGAGGAAAAACAAAAAAGAAAAATGAAAGAGAAAGAGAGAGATGTACATATGTATATACGGTCAGAGCACGGGGTGCACAGGTGCGAGGGCATATATAAACACTTTTTAATAGTGCTGGAAAAGTTACGCAAGACAAAAACCAAGCAAAAGTTGATTGAACTGTCTGCAGTATAGCAAAAGCTATAAAAACCAAAAAAAAAATATATATACATATATAATTTTGAAACATCTGTCAAATTTTTTATATATACATGTATATGCACACTATATTTACATATATACTTAGTTTATTTGTGTGAAATTTTTGAAAAAAAAAATCAACTGAATTTTGAAAGCTTTTTAAAGTGACAACACATGAAACTGCCTGTCAACGCAGTGTGCTAAAGTACATACTGAAAAAAGTATAGAAATAAGTGTTTACGTGTGAGTGTGTGTTTGTGTGTGTGTGTGTGTATTATTAACAATTTGAGAGTAAACTAAAATTCAACACAAAATAATTGGAAACGAAAAGAATTTATAGTCCATTTTTTTTTGTAGAATACCTGGTTGTAGTTGTTGTTTTTTTAGTAGAGCTTTTTGTTCGTGAGGAAAGTTATTATAGTAAAGATAATAATTATAGATATATATATATATATGTATTTTAATAGCAGATTTTTATTTTTTATTTCCCAAGCAGCATGTAATGGTTATAGGAAGAAAGAAATAGAGAAAAGATTGAGATATATTTATAATATATATATTCATGAATATTTGTATAAAATAAGCTAGAGCTTTTGTATTCTTAATTATTGAACTGTACATTTATATACTGAGGTGCAAAAAGGTATCAGACACAAACACGCACACGCACACGCACACGCACGCACACATAAAACTTTAACGAGGCAGACCAATGAACCGTAATTACCAGCAAAGAGAAAGACAGAGAGAGAGAGAGAGAGAGATAGAGCGCGTAAGACGAGCACTGACCACGCATGCTATTACTATATACAACACCAATACAAACGCAAACACACGCACACACACACGCATGCGAAGCGCTGCTGATAAGCGTGTGCCACTGGGCTGGCAACGGCAAGCGTGCCCGCAGTCGACCTTGCTACCAGCGTGCAACGGTTAAATGCAACCAAGAATAACAAATACAGCTAAAGCACACAGCTGTTACCCTGCCTACCCAAAAGGTACATATGTGACTAATCGTAGAAATCGTAAATTCTAACTTTCGGCTATTTGGGGGGGTTACAAGTCGAGGAAGTACAAGCACCTGCCGGAACAGCAGTTGGCGCTAACTTGCCCATGTCTACACACAGACAGCTGTATTGGCGCTCTCTTCGCACACATACACAGACAGAGACTTGACGACGGCACACGCTTCAACTCTCTCTCTCTCTCTCTCTCTCTCCCTCCCTAGTAGCGCTGATGATGTCATGCATATTTTTCGTTATTCATTATTGTTATTGAATCAAAAAAAAAGCTGTGCGCGTAGAAATTGAATAAAAAGAGAAAGAGCAGCAGCAACAGCAGCAGCAGCAACAACAATGGCAAAGTATATCAAATGTCAGACGAGGCGACGCTGTCGTTAAGCTGCGTGCTGCAGTTGACAAAGGAAAACAACTTAACGAACGCTAATCGATAGCCAATTGCTGCTGATCAGCAACGATTACAGATGTCATCGAGAGTCGCTGCTTACGAAACATTTTGTGCTAAAAATTTGCATGATATCATCTTTTGGCCATTTACTTATTATCGTCAGCATCATCAGTTGCATCACACGAAGCTAAATAAATTGGCAGCAAACATACAAATTAACAAATAAATATAAGTATGTGTGCATACATACCTACATACATACATACATATATCGACATACATGCACTGTACAGTGGTACATAATTATTTACACCCACGCAGATGTGAGAAATCGCAACAACAACAACAAAATGAAATTCAATTCAATTCTTTTTGTTTTCAGTAGCAATTCGTATATGATATAATAAATTGAAATAGATTATATATGTGTGTATACATAATATGTATATGCATATGGTATTATATTATGATTAACCGCAAATCACAAAACTAAAAAGGCAAAATCGTAGTTCCAATTGCAACTAAATATACCTATTTGCCATACACATATGTAAATCTCTCTTTATTTGCATAAACAAATGTGGCAATTCGTAACCCAAGCTCAACTATTTACAATATACAATAGGCAAAACAAATTGAACAATAAATCAACCTGGAATAGCTGTATCTACATAGATAGTTTGCGCACTTAAACAACGACAATTGCAATATACACTTTATTTGTGTGTTCTGTATGTACTGCAATATAATAGGAAAATAAACAAAATCAATTAGTTGTCTTTTGTATAGGTTCGTTGGGGCCAGATGATGATGACGTGATCAGTTATTTTTAAACAATTCTATTTCATTTCATTTAGCGAACAGCAGCTGTGGATTAGCCACTGCCCTGCGAGAGGGCCAATATTCGATAAGCAAATGGAACTATTGAGTCATCGCCCACCCAGCCGCCCATATCTAGCACATACTTAACGAACATTCTGCACGCTGTCCGTCGAATTCTGTTGCATTAACAGTGGGTTTGGCTGCTAAAAACATAAACATAGTCTAATTTTCAACGTTAATTGCAATTTGGGCTGAAACTTTTGTTTCGCACGCAAACTAACGGTTAAAGTTAACTGATTCGAAAGTTTGTTGTTTGTTGGTTGTTGCTGTTTCGCATGCAAATGCATTGATGGAAGACAACAAAGCGGCAACAACAACCAACAATAACAAATCGTTTCGATTATGTCATTGCCCATGGCCGAAGCACTGAAGACCGCTCGCGGCGAACGATTTTCGAATTCGCCCTCAAGTGGCGCCCACGCGACGCGCGTTGTCGCCGCAAGCAGATTGGAAAGGCCAGCGAGGCGCAACCGCGACGGCGACGTCGACGGCGGCGGCGACAGCGACGGCGGCGGCGACAGCGACGTTGGCGACGTCATTTTGCTCTTCTTAGTGATGTGCATATGTATGTATGTATATACATATGTGTGCATAGAGACATGGCTGAATGTGTGCGTACACACTTCTGTGCTGTATTTAGTACATATTCTTGTTGTGTTTGAATCTTTAACAGCCGCCTTCGCATTGTCTGTTTATTTAGTAAATATTTGACTTATATATTCACGTCAACATGTGCGTGAGTGTGTGTGCGTGTATCTGGCAACTATGCCAGAAAAAAATTCCGTTACGCCACATCTCATAAAGTGTGCTAAAATATGCTTATTTTTTTTTTAGCTCAAAATGCAACCAAGGGTTACCGTTACAAAGCAGGGCTGCATTCACCGACAATAACAAATGGAAGAAATTTGCAAATGTTTTTCAATATATTTCGTAAATAAAAAAAAATTAAATCAAGAAAAAAAGAAAAAATTAATCGTGTAGAAAATAGACTCGAAAATAATATTTTTTTTGGGAATTTTCAAATATTTCAAAAAAAAAAAAAAGAAAATGATTTGTGCTCGAGACCAGACAAATGGAAAATGTATGTATATTTAGAAGGGGCGCGAGGCAGGGGTGCAGGGTGAATGGGGGCAAACTGTGTGAAAGGCGACTGTGACTCATTCCCCCCGACCAAGAAAGCTGAAGACGAAGCAGAAAAGAAAATGTGTGCTCGAGTATCTGGGGCATTCAGCGCCAAGTTTTTAGTTGGTACGTAATCCAGCTGATGATGATGATGATGATGGTCAGCTAAGGCTATTTTTAAGTTGAATATGTTCGGGATATCCTAAACAAAAACGTAACATTCTCATAGAAATCTATTGATCAGTATCATTTTCATTATCTGGCATATTTCATTGATTTCTGTCTAAACATTTCGCCTTTTCTTTAAATATTTCTAAAAATTGCTTTGGCATTTGCTTCGCATTCCCGCAAACACTTTGAAACGCTAGGCAACACTAATTACACTCTACAGTTATTTTCAGCTAAATCCAACTGGTCGTTAAATTCTTTGTTCTGATAAGAAGCTAGCAGCAATAACTTGATCTTCATCAAGATAAACATTTCTAGTTAGCCTGATCGCAACTAATGCTGACAAAATTCACACACACATGCATACATGCACACACACACACACACACACACATATACCACAGCATAGCACCCGCTTAAGGGTCACATTAGCACATTCCAATTGGATATTAATAATAATAATACATCATCTTATTGGGAAGCTTACCTGGTTGATTCAAAGAAGTTGGCTTCGCGGTTCATCAGCTCGTGACGGAACTTGGCCATCTCCTCCTCCATTTTGCGCATCTCGGAATCGAAGCGTTCACGTATGCTGCTGAATTCCGTATCGATAACGCTGAAGTCGCCCAATTTGATGGGAATATTTCTCTTATTAGCCTCGGCCATTTTTGTTTTCTTTTTGTTTGTTTGTGTGTGTGTGTGTGTTAGATAGAACTAAAAAAACTTCTTGCGTGCTGCTTCTTCTCTTTCGCTTCGGTTTGTTTTCACGCGCACCGCTCTTTTCTTATTGGACTCGGTCAGCTTGTGCTTAAGTGTGCGTATTTATATATACTATATATTCACTTTCTAATCAGAACCAAAAAAAATCACAATATATGTATTCTTTTAATGTGTTTGTATATATGTATGTTGATGTGTGTATGTGTGTGCTGATTGACTCGTGTCGCACAATTCAACGCGTTTCAAAGTTTTCTGTTTGACTGTTTTGCATTTTCGGTGTGTTGACGCTTTTATAGTGCCGCCGCCGCCACACAGCGGCCGCAACCACACAGAGAACGCAACGCAAAAGAGAGCGAGAGAGAGTGCTGCTTACCACAAAATTAAGCCAACATGGCAGCGAGTGCACCCACACACTGAAACGAACCGCTCTCTCACCATCTTACGTGCTCGCTCTATCTCTCACACGCCGGCAAGAAGCAAGTGAATGGACTAAAACGTGCGAGCGTGAATGGGTTCGCACATGTGTGAGTGTAAGTGCGAGAGTGAGACCTTAACTCTCGCGAGTGCCCTGCCCTTAGGTCCACCGTTACGATTTAGTGATGAACTTTGAAATGCGTTGCAATTAAATCTATTAAAAATTAAATCTATTAAACTGTTGTCAAAAAAACTAAAATTTATTTTTTATATAAATATTTTATTTACATATTATCATACTTATGAAAAAGTTTATTTAATCTAAGTTTATTGAGCAAATTTCATATAAATATATTATTTACTGGATGAGGGTATGCAACAGTCGCATAGCGCAGCTTAAAATCTTATTAGACAAAGTGCTGGAGCAGACAGGACGTTTTTTTTGTTTTGCTCAATCTTCAAATGCATTTACGAATATGCATATGTGAGTGTGTGTATCTTTATACATACTTACATATATGACTTTGGTATATAAACAGTATTAAAGTAAATTAAAAAATTGTTTATTTTGCAATTTTTGCTTATGTTAAACATTTCATATTTTCTAATGTAATTATCTAGTTAATTGCAAATTTATGAATATGCATTCCAAAATAAATATACTAAAACTCAACTGAAATCAAATTACTGCACGACGCTAAAAATAGACAATAACACAGTTATGAGGCTGCAGTCGCTACTTGGCTAGTTTGTTGTCTCATTTTGCGCATTGATCATACATATAATATGGGGGTGGTGGAAGTGTAACCGGTAACGGCAATGCTAACTGGTTTCAAGCTTATTGGACGCTTTGCCCGTTTTAGGGCAGACAACGACACATTTTCAAGCCACTTTGTAACGTTAGCTAAGTGTTCTAGAAACATACCTGTGTATGTGTGTATTTCTGTGAGTGTGAGCACGTGGGCGGGCAACGTTGGCGACATTAATTTCGATTTGTTTGTAAACAAATGGGAAGCGTGGATGAGTAATCGATGTTATTGAAGCGGCAGCAGCTGAATTACGAGCGATATCCTTTTACGGTCTGGCAACGCTGTGCCGCAGTCATCGGCCCTAGCGATTAAATGTGAATATTAATTAAAAAATGAATTTCAGCCGTTGTCACGACATCAAAATACGCAAAATATATATATGTATATATGTGAATAATAAAATAAATTCAATCATGAATTACAAAAATAAAATAACAATCATCTTGGTAGCGCCCACATGGCCGTTAATACCGCTGTCCAAACAATAAACTCATTTTCATCGAAATTTTGCGACCTTGAAGTCGACAAAGATCTCGATCCCAAAATCGGCTAAGATTATATATGTATGTATACATATACGTGTACACATATATATGTTGTCTGTGCATTTGCAATATGCGACTAAACATTGAAATTAAGAAAAACACAAATTTTTCCCATTCGCATTCGTCGAGAATGTTCATCATCGGCCTTAGCTATAGATTTTCTCTTATATAGGATTTATGAAGATGCTTATGTACAGTAAATACTCGCTTTAGCGAACGCTCAGCAAAGAAAACACTACAAAATTTGCTATAGCTGCATATATATCTAATATTTTGCGATAAATGATTTGAATTTTGTTTTTGTTTTTGAATTTTTTATTCGAAGTTTTGCTGTAGCTGGCATATGTATTATTATATATATGAACATCTGTGTATATATGTGCTGCATATGTCATGCAAATCAATCAAAATTCGCCAGCGATGATTTAGCATGGAATTTTTAGCTGATGTATAATACGCCAATTACTCAACTAAGGCAAATAGATCTTTGTGCGTGGGCGTCAACGCTTGACGACAGCGTTCGAAATGCCAAAACTAAAAGTGTTTCAAGACTAATAATATATAAGTATATATATAAAAATTTCTTGTTGTCGTTGTTGTTGTTGCTGGCATATTTGTGCGTTGTCATAAACTTTGAAACATTCTTTGAAAACTTTTTGATATAGTACAAAAACGCAAAATAAAAAAAAAAAAACTATATATGCATAAAATTGTGGTCGTTCTTTAAAACGTGGGTAGTAGCCCACATCAAACCACTACGATACGTAGTATATTCATTCATAATAATATAGATAAAACTATGAATCATAGAATCTAATATATTAAGCAGAACGTTCTTGAATATAATAATTTTGTTTACATATGTCTGAGTAAATGGCATCTCAATTGGCCTAAACAGAATCAGTTTTATTTCATTTCAGTACATTTCGCCATTTTCCAGGCAAATTGTATGCATTATAAAACGTTTTTGCAATTAATTTGTTTTTAGGTTATCTTAAATAATTTTCAAATTTAGCGCCAATATTTATGAAAAAGACTCCCAAGCTGGTAACACTGTGTCACGCGTAAGTGCTGCAAAGCACGCAAATAAACTATCGAGTAAATTGCAACAGCGTTGCCAGAGCAGTAAGACTAATGAATTGTACAGCACTCGTAGTTTGCCAACGTGCGTGTGTATGTATGTGTCTATATTAAAAGTGAAGCGAAATATAAACAATTGCTATAAATTGAATAAAAAAAAAACAAACAATTGTAAGCAACTGAGTAGGTATTAGCAACAGCAACGTTAGCCACAATGAATGCCTACTATTCGCTATATTCGGGCGACAATTACGACGACGAGTCAATTGGCGATGAGCGCAGCGAAGAAGGTAAGCAAAACCTAACAATAAAGAGCAAACGCCAAAAAGTGTAAAGAATGCAAAGCACTCGCAGCCGCAGTAGCAGTTGCAGTCGCAGTAGCAGTTGACATTCAATCATGAAACGTTTTACAATTCCAGATACAGACGATGCAAGCGAAACGGAATTTCGCAGTCCGCATCGCTATGGCGGCACCAATGGCAATTCCTCCTCCAACAACAATGGCAGCAGCAACAACAATAACAATAGCAACAACAACAATAACTTCATGATGAACAGCAATAATAATAACAACAACAATATTGGCAGCAATAGCGAGTTGAAAGAACAGTACGTGATTTATGTATATAGAAATGAGCTGATTTTTTATGGATGAAGCTTTCAGTCCGAAGTGATCTGTATGTATATATATATATATATATATATATATATATATATATATATATATATATATATATATATATATATATATATATATATATATATATATATATATATATATACATATATATAAATATAGTTCATCTTAGATTCTACTGCTTAAGTTGCACCTTGAGCGTCATCCTTCAATCAAACTCGGATTAACCTTTTCTCTTCTTACAGAATGTATCAGCATAAGCTGGTCAATCTGCACAAGCAACTGGACGAGCTGAATCAACATATACATCCTGAGTATCTGAAGCGGTTGCGTAAGCTGGACAATCAGCTTAAGGAGCGGCGACGTCTCAATGAGATCTACAGGGAGTATATGCGTGAGTGCGTTGATCGTGACTATAAACTGGAGAAGAATGCAGCGCAGAAGGAATACGATGAGAAAATGATGGATCTCAAGGATAATCTAATAGCTGACTTCGAGGATCGCAAGCGTCAGATTGAGAATGAGAAATATAGCTTGGAGTTGACCAATGATTCGATGGAAATTAAGACAACGGTCACACGAAAGCTGCGACGGCGACCCAATGAGCCGCTGCCGGTGATTGAGAAGCGTCGCAAACCGGCGACGGGTCAACTGTTGGTCTATCAACTGGATGATAAGGATATCGAATCCGATTTGAAGATGATACAGCGTGGCAAACCGATGCCGCTGCAACAGAATGGCATGGGCTCCTACACAAACACCCAGCAACAGCAGCAGCAGCAACAACAACAGCAGCAACAGCAACATCAACAGCAGCAACAACAGCAGCAGCAGCATCAACAGCAGCAGCAACAATCGTCGCATGGCCTGCTCTCGGATGCGAACAGCTATGTGGAGACACGCATCGAGGACAACAAGCTGCTCTACGAACGTCGCTGGTTCTGCCGCGGCCAACAGATCTATGTCGAGGGCAAGGATACGAACAAATTTGCAGCCACCATCACGGCCATTGGCAACGAGGTGGTGCGTACAACCAAAACTGATCCAATCACATTCATATATGCTCTATATATACATCGATCTATATGTATATATCTATTTAGAGCTACCATATCTAACTATATGTATAATCGAATTCCAAGCTGATAAAGCAATATCTTAAATCCTTTACATATCTCTATGCTCATCTCCCTCTCTCTGTCTCTTTTAGATCTGGGTGAAGCGCTCTAATGAGAGCAAATTCAAGATCAACATGTCGCATCTGGCCAAGGGAAAAATCGTTATCAAGCGTCGATAGCCCAAGAAGAGAAAAACAAATTAAATAATTAAACCTATTTTAAGTGTACATTTAAAGCAAACAAACAATGAGAAACGATTTGTATATACATGAAATATATATATATATATATAATTAGTTTTTATTGCAAATTAAGAAACATGTTTCAAAATGTATTTAGTTCGATTTGGCATTGCAGTGCTCTGCTCAGAGATGCGTTAGTCCATAGCATTAGTCATTCTAGTCGAGTCTATCGTTAGCTGATCAGACTCATGCTCTTCTTAGACATAGTGTCCAGTCATCAGTTAGCTCTAATTCAAATCGTTTAATGCATTTCTTTAGTTCTCATTGCAAATTTCTTTGTGTACATTCTCCTCTGCTCATCTAGCTGAGCTTCCGCGTATTCAGCCTTGTCTCTCGGCCACTTTCATTTCGTATAATGCAAAGTTTCGTTTATTATTCTGCGACTCCGATTTCCCGTTGAGTAATTTGAACTGCAAGTTCGCAACGAAACGTCCTTCGCTTGACATTCAGAGGCTGCAAGAGAATCTTATAATATCAATGGCATCTATCTGGAAGAGAAATCGAAGTCAACCGAAGATGCTTTGAGTTCTGCAAAGTAAAAATGAATATATGAAATTCTACTTGGCTAAAACCCTTTTTATGAGTACTGCAAAAATTCCTATATGAATCTTTTTGGTTTAAATATTTAGCGGGAAATAATGTTTAAATAGTGAAAAATTCTCAGTGCATATTCATATAATATATTCTAAATACTTAGAGCAGAGCCATAGAGCATATGTTCTAAATACTCAGAACATAGATGTGAGCAGGTCTCGCAGCTGAGATCTTCGCCTGAAGATCTAAACTGAAATTGAAATTATAATTGAATGAATGAATGTCTGATGATAAATGAATGTTTAATGACTAATGAACGACTGATGATGATGAATTAGTCAATTCATCTATCGAGAACTGCTATTGCAAGAGAGTTATTCATGAAGTTGAAGAAATATCATCGCATTACTTCTATAGCTCTCTATCGTCTTGCCTCTGTCTGCTCTAGTTAAGCTTTACTGTATGCTTTAAGCATTTACCTAAGTCTTTGATTGTCTATGCTTGAAGCAACTAGTACTAAGATTTTGTGTGCATGCTTCTTACTTACTGTCATGGATGACAGCTGCTACTTTAGTGAGGCTTTACTGTGCCATTCATTCGTAAGCTTTGCCTTCACCACGTCCTTAAAGTCAAGCTGTTTTACTCTCTTGCTGTATCTGTCAACTATATATTGAGACCTTTAATCAAAGTGTTGTGTTACCTTCTCAATGATATAGCAGTTGGATATTTGATCTAGTCAGGAATCATAGTTAGACTTGTACATGCCCTATTTGTGTACGATACTTGGAAAGGCGTGGCTCATACTCTGCTCAACATAACTATAGATGTGACAGTTCAAATATATCGTTACTTTACATACATATTTCTATAAACTCTAAGATATGCATATCTATGATATCTAGCTAACTTCGATGTACATATCTCCTTAAAATAGCTTTTGCTCTACAGACGCACATGGCCATCATGAAGTCATGTATGCATATAACAGCTCTTGGCAACACAAGACATTCTACAATGCTATTCCAATCAGAACCACCAGTGACTACACACATGCATCGACATTGCCTTTAGCGTGTGGCCACTGTACTACACACGATTCGCAGCTTAAAAGCGCGCGTAAACAGAACGAGAAAAAAAGACAAGTTAAACAAATTTCTAGTTTCACTTTGCGCTTGCTTTATAATTATTTTGTTGTTGTCATCTTGCATTGCTGCAATTTGCTTCTGCTTCATAATACAAAACATACACACAATATATATTTGTTGTCTTCCATTTCTTCTTCTTCTTGATGTTGATGATGGAATTGGCTTTAAACTTATTTGAATAGAAAAAAAACCGTTTGAACGTTTTAGTTGCGCGAGCCACGTCCGAAGCCGCCGCGGAACTCAACCTCGCCGGCGCCGGGTCCAACGTCTCCCTTCTTGTCGACGCCGCTGCCACCGGGGGCGCGTCTGTAGGCGGAACGATCTTCGCCAGTTTTGGAGGCATCGGCTGGGCCGCGTGGTCCGCCGGCAGCGGGACGTGGACGCAACGGCTCGGAGCGTGTTGGCCTCTTCAGTGTCGAGGGCACAATTTCGGGCGGCAAATGCAGATAGGTGCGCAGCTCCTCAATGCCCTCGTTGGTCAGATACCAATAGTAGTGCCTCCAGGCGAACTGTTCCTTGACCAATCCACGTGAGTGCAGCGATTGCAATGCCTTGATCACATGCAAATTGGGTATCGATTCCAGTTCAGGATGCTTCTGTGCATGGAAATCCTTTTTGGCCACAATGACGCCCTCCTTGAAGAGGTACTCATAAATGGCGACACGATGAGCCTTTGGCATGAACATGCTGCACACAACGAAAACAAAAAGATAAAAAAAAATGTATAAACATATTAGAATTTCTGTTATTGTTGTTGTTGGTTTTGTTTATGATATTCTTGTTGTCAAATAATTGGCAAACTGCAAATAAATATGCACACAACACGTATATTGGCAGCTGTTGCGTTTAACAGCGCATTCAATTCAATTTCATATAGTTGAACACTTTTGCGGATTCGCAATTATTTGGCAGATTTCGTTTTATAAATTTCACGTACTTTGCGTCTTCTATGGAGCAGAGACCGGAAAGAAAGGAAAAGCGAGTTGACAGCTGTCAGCTCTCATATTCTTCTTCTTTGCCGCATACATACAGAGTTGCACGCTGCTCGAACATGTGAATGGCAAAACAGTCAGAGCTGTATTGTGAACAATTTTTTTAAATTGATTAAAATCTTTATCAAAATCAGCAATTTTGAAGCAAGTCTTTTATTTTTATAAAAATCAACTTGGTAAGCAGCTTAGAGACATTTGTCAAAAATGTTTGTTTACGTGATGACGTCACAAGTGACCAATAATTGTTGCGCTTGTTGCCTGTGAAAACGACCCGGAAATACTTGTTAATACAATTATATTAGATTATATTATTTCACATTTTTTAAAAATTCTTTTTTTTTGTTAGCCCAAATGTTTATTTCTCCTTCAGTTTATAAAAAAACCAACTTAAATAAGAGTTGGCGCGCATTACAAATTGGTAAATTGAGCACACTGAGCAGCTCTAATATCGATTACTGAAGTCTATCGCAGTTTTACTGTATGATACACTTTGACTTGTTATCGATCTAAAACTTATCGCAAGTAGCATTTGGCGCCATAATATCAAAAGCTTATATTTAATATTCATAAAACACAAATGCCAGACTTCCAGATAATAAAATACCAACAATACCTTTGCGATAAGTACACGTAGCGGTAATACGCAACATAAATGTGTCAATAACATTTAATTACTCTTAAGTCTAAAGTTTATAGCCACTGTTCTATAATTCATGTAATCTTATTAAAATTTGATTATTAACGCTGTTTTTTATAATTAATATAAGTGTTTAGTATTGTTCCCAAAAATTAACTTCACGTTTTCTCGATTGCCTTCTAGAAGCGTGTGTAGAGTCGCTCTCTGATATGATAAGATTGTATAAAACCTGATCGTTCGGTGTCATATTTTATGTATACCTATCTCAAAAATACATATTTATTAATATTATTATTTACTTGGTCATCTACATGTGACTCATCGTGGAATAACAATATATTATCTACGGATTAGTTAGTGAGAATTGTTTTTGTGCTTTTATCGTTTCAAAATTCAGCAGAAGTAACGAATTTTATTCGCTTAGATTGAATGCAGTCAGGTACAACTGTACTTTAAAAGAATTACAATTTAATTTTTATAAGATTGATTTTATAGTTAGGTTAGGTCATATTTTTTTGATCTTTCGATAACTTAATTTAAAATGTTTTGACAGACCTAGTCATATTTCTTAACATCCAGACTGTGTTTCGGGCATTGGATTAGATAAGAGCTAGACGATACTTTACAATCTAGATGTTAATCGACTGAACGTGGACTTTAACCCCAAAACATATCCCCTAGAAAGTAACTAATCTTGAAAATAAGCTCATGTTAAGATTTGCTGTATGTAGTTTTGTTACCGTGGACTGTGTATTGATCATGAATCAACATTATTAAATTATTTGAACAGTCAATCAACTATTTTGTCAAACAGTAAACAAGTCAGTCAGTAAATCGGTCAAACTGTTGTTCAGTTAGACTGCCTATCAATCAGACAGTCTATTAATCAGAGAGTCAATCAATGAGACATACAATTCAATTCAATCAAGCAGTCAGTCAGTCAAATTGTTGTTCAGTTAGACTTTCTATTAATTTTACAGTCAATCAATCAGAGAGTCAATCAATCAGACATTCGTCAATCATTCAAACGGTTGTTCAGTTAGAATGTCTATCAATCAGACAGTCAATCAATAAAAAAGAGTCAACCAATCAGAGAGTCAAACAATCAGACAGTTAATCACACAGATATTCAATCACTTGGTCAGTGAAACAATCAAACAGGTAATTAGTTAGGCGGTCAAATAATTCGACAGTCAATCAATCAATCATTCAGGTAATCTAGCAGTGAGTCACTCAGTCAAATAGTTAATCAGTTTGGCAGTCAATCTGTAAATCAATCAGTCAGTCAGACAGTCCATCAGTTAGCAAAACAAAGCTAATAAATAAGATGATCAGATCCAGCTACAGACATGAATAGCTATATATATATATATATATATATATATATATATATATATATACAGATTCATATTCGTATGTATGACAATGCCCTTTTGAATTACTAACTGAGTTTATATCCTGCAGATATTGTTTTATTTTGCTATAAAGCATTACTAATGCATAAACTAGGGTAAGCCCCTATTGAATCCAGCTGCTACTGTTGTGACTAAGAGAACACCCCTTAACCTCACTCGCTTGCCATCATAGTGACTCGACTATAAATGCTTGTCGGGAAACGATCCACAATCCACGATCTACGATCCACCGCGGTGTCTGTCGCTGTGGCCTAATCAATGGTCAATTATTGATAAAGTTCAGACGAATAATTTAAAGCAGATCGCCAATGCTTATCAGCTTGGTATAAAACGGACCGCGACGGATAGCCCTGCGATTAGAGACACCGGTCATAGCCAACGACAATGTTGAGTATTCAATTTTGGTTTCTTGTGCTGTGCGGCGCGGCCATTGCCTTTGGCCAGGCAAGCGGCGAGCAGTTGGATATTGAAGGCCATCAGCGATTGCTGCAGTTGCGCCACCTGGCGGTCGAGTTCATCGACCACTATCGCAACATAACGATCAGAGATGTGCAATCGCCTGCAGCCGAGTTGCCCAATAAGCAGGATTTGCAGTGTGTGTCGGAAATCGCTATGCTCAGCCAGGGCCTAAGAGACGGTCGCCTTTGGGCGTTGCGGAGTAAGTGGGGTTAGATTGAAGCAAAGCAGCTCTAACGGTAACTCTTTCGCTCTTAAGTGATCGACTCTTGGGGACGTTTACCAGCCGGCATACTTCAAGGTAATTTAAAGGATCTGGGCAACTTTGATGAGTGCATTAGGGTGGACCACCCCATCGCAAATACGGGTCAGAGTCTGCGCGGTAAATACTGCATGGCCAAGTTGGCAACGGGCAGCATGTTGGGCGAAAATGCCGGCGCTCTGTCAATCTTCAGCATTAAGACGGCCATTTGCTTTCCCGCCTCTTGCACAGTGGATCACATGGATCAGTTGCTGCGGCAGCTCTTCCAGCAGCTGCTCAATCTGGAGCTGAGCGCGGAAATGCAGTTGATCAATGCTGACGACTGCGAGACGGCCGAACAGGAGCCACTCGATGGCCTAGCCATATTTACCATGTAAGTGCCCGGACTGTGAGGCAGCACAGCCGACTGTTACTCATCCACACCTCGTCTTGCCTTCCAGCGTACTCTTTGGCATTTTTTTAGTCGCCATGCTCTTGGCCACCATTTGGGACTACTTTCTGTGCCAGGATCAGAGTGAGTAGCTTCACCTACATGAATACAAATTGTCATGGGTATAGATTTTATGTTCTTGCTCCACTCTTTTAGAGCACTTGCCTGTCTTGGCGAAGATCTTTTCAATGCGTGCAAATTCGCGTTCGCTCTTTCGTGTCGTGGATAGCAAAACGAATCCAAATGTCATCGAGTGTCTGCATGGCATACGTTGCTTATCTCTAATTTGGGTTATCTACGGCCATGACGCGTTGAATCAGCTTATTGCGCCCAATATCAATCTGGTCGATATTGTTCCGGTATGTCTCATATATATACATATATATATATATATATATATATATATATATATATATTTTTTACTGTGCTGACTGTACTTTTGTGCGTTTGCAGTGGTATAGATCGGCTTACAGCATGTTCATCTTTCATGGCCTGTTCTCTGTGGATACCTTCTTCTTTCTGAGTGGTTTGCTGGTTGTTATGATTGCTCTACGGACCATGGATAGGTAATTGACTAATTTAATCGTAACCTCACTTCATCTACACTAATTAACTCACATAACCTCAAATAGTATAATGTAGCCCCACTTTATTTGCTTTAGCCTCACTTAAGCTACTCTAACTAGCTAATCTAACCTCATATGTTGTATTATAGCTTAACTTGCGTGTTTCTCACTTCATTTTACTGAACCATCTTCAGCTCTAGCCTTAATTATATTCTTAATTTAGGTACCCTTACCTCATTTGCTATATCAGTACTCAGCTAGGACTAATCTCAATTCATTCTCAGCTAATTCAATCTATTTCTATTATCCTATTATTA
The DNA here is from genome assembly GCA_035045945.1 of Drosophila anceps. NCBI lineage: Eukaryota > Metazoa > Arthropoda > Insecta > Diptera > Drosophilidae > Drosophila > Drosophila anceps. The sequence continues at coordinate 11,639,755 of JAWNON010000004.1, forward strand.
TCCTACTTATCTTGAAAGAGAGTTGAATTTAGATTCAACTCTCTTTTAACCCAAATGCATTTCTAACCTCACTTTTCTATTTCTCAGATCTAGGGGCAAACTGAATGTTCCATTGATGTATCTGCATCGCATTCTGCGTCTGACGCCAGTCTTAGCCGTTGCCATAATCTTCTATATGAGAATTCTACCCATCTTGGGCTCTGGTCCATTGCACAAAAACCTTGTCACGCAAACAACCGAAAGTTGCGAGGAGAATTGGTTCTTGACTTTGCTCTACGTCCAAAACTATGCCACCATCAATATAGTAACTGATCAAACTCTCTCTATATATATTTATGTATATAGGTCTAACGTCTAGTTCTGTTATTTTGTAGTGCTTGGCTCATACCTGGTATCTGGGCGTTGACATGCAGCTGTACATCATTTCGCCACTTCTGCTGTATGCGCTCTACAAATGGGGCAGAAAGGCGGTAGCTGGGATTGTCATCCTCATGCTGCTGTTGGCCGCTTGTCTCTTTAGCACGATGGTTATCAACGAATATTCTTTGTAAGTATCTAGCTTAACTGGTAGTTAGCTCATGTTAAATATTTCACAGGCAGTTAGCTAATGTAGCGCTTTCTATAGAGCTATATAACTGGCTATAATTATATGAATTTGTCAGATTGCATTGACCTTTTCAAATAATTTGCTTTTTCTACAGGTCTGATGCCACTTCCCGAAAGGATAAGATCTATTTCGCAACCCATACACGCGCCTCACCCTGGCTAATTGGCCTGCTCTTTGGCTACTATTTGCATGTGAATCGCAACAAAAGCTTTAAACTAAATCGTCTAACTGTTTGGCTGGGTTGGCTAATTTGTTTGGGCCTCATATTCACTTGCATGTTCGCCATCTATCCCTATCAAGCGAATGGCACTCATCTGCCCATTGTGAATGAAGCGTTCTATGTGACGTTCACACGCATCGCCTGGCCCCTGGCTCTGGTCTGGTTGGTGTTTGCCTGCAAATATGGCTATGGCGGCATGGCTAACAGTTTCCTCTCCTCGCCACTGTGGCAGCCCCTGTCGAAGCTCTCCTACTCCGCCTATATCTGGCATCTCTTCATTGAGGTACACAATGTGAGCATCACACGCACGAACACCTACTTCAGCAACTATCAAATGGTGCGTATAAATATTTATACATATATATATATAATATCTACCATATATACATATATATCTAAATGTATCTTTTTTTAGATGCTTCGCTTCTGGCATGACTTTGGCTTTACGATCCTGATGGCCTATGTCATGTACATTCTGTTCGAGGCCCCATTTGCTGGCTTGGAGATGCTGTTGCTGCCCAGTCGTCGCCCCAGTCCAAAGCCAGCAGCATCTCCTCAGCCTCCGATCATCGAGAATGCTCCACAAATGGAACAGAAAACAGTTCCGTTTAGTTAAGCATGTATTTCCTATCTATAAAAGTAGCTTAGTTTGAATATATTTAACTTATTTATTTAAATCAGTCATACAAAACTTATTTAATATAATATTTGTGATATTTAAATATTTATGAATTTTTTGTTTAAACTCTGAATTTGGTTTAAGTCGTATATTAAATACAATAAGAAATCAAGTAAGAGTGCTCTAGTCGCGCCTGCTCGACTGTAAGATACCCTGAACTCTGCTCAGAATCGATATTCCAAACATTCTATGCTTATTTAACATATACAAATATACAAGCAACATGCGAGCACACAACATGCTTACACAACATACGTTCTTGAATAAGTTTTCTTCTAGATGGACTTTCGTAATCATTTAGAGCGTGATCATGACATTCATTTCTATATATTTGCAAAAGCATACGTCTCTAGTACTTGAAATACGTTTTTGGCAAATTTTTTTTGCCAAATTGTATGCATTGGGGAATACGTAAAGGTATTTTGTGTGGCTTTATGCTTCTCTATGAAATGGTTTCCAGTTGATCTACATATGTTTGGTTATACCATACCAAGGACATATTCCTGGAAACCTATAGGATCATATTACTGGTCCACAAATATGAATGTTTTTTCTTTTAGCAGACCTTTTAAATGAGCCCATTCAACCCCATAGTGATTCCTAGTTGACCTACATAACCTTGGTGATCAATACTTAGGCTATAGTCCTGGAAATCTTAAGGACTAAAGTGTCCACAAATATGTATGCTTCCTTTCAGCCGACTTTTTGTACTGCTTATGGGAAATTCTTAAATCGCTAAATTTGCATGTTAAATCAGCTGAAATACCAGTCGCACAGAAATGAGTAGAAGGTTGCAATATTGGAAAAAGTTCATATAAATCGATGCAATGATCATTATACATACGAATACCCATATACGCATACACATATGTATAAATGAAACTAATTTCTAAATTTGGCGGCTCTGGCTCCAAAGATGTACGAGATATAATTTAAAAATTGCATTTCGAATAGTTATTGAATTTTTGAAACAAACTCGATCTGCAGACTTTACAAAAAATTTCAATTCTGTAAATCGTGGCTAAGTCGACTCAGCTCGTCACTCAGATCAGGAATATATATATACTTTATGGGGTCTGTCAGGCTGCCTTCTGCCTGTTACATACATTTTAACAAAACCATTTCCCATTTTCAATGGGTTCCGGGTATATAAATAAGTAAAGTAACTCAATGAAACGCACCGAAAGGCTTTTCGTGAATTTGAACTTTGAACCCACATTTGAATCATTTTTAATTTGTATAGCTCTAAAGATGAGCCATTGATTCGATAAGGACAACAAGCAAGAAAGTCTATTGCTGTTTCATAGACATAATCCATATATATATATATATATATATATATATATGTGTGTGTGTGATACCGTTAATCAGAGACCTACATATACTTCCGATAACGTTTAGTCAGTCATGCGTTATCAAATCAATTTGACTTTCGGCCATATACAGCTGTGTAGCTTAGGATAGCCCTCAAATAATCTTTGAACGGAATTTTTTGTATATATTGAATATAATTTTGATTACTTTTATGTGATCTTAAGGTAGATAATGAAAAGTTCAGGTAGCTTCGTATATTTTGGTTTTGGCTACAGTAGACGAGTGCTGATACCGAAAAAGAAGCTTACAGCTTGGTATATCAGAATTTGGATACCCTGCTAAATAGGTACTTCTGTAAAATAGACAACATATCGATTCTAGAAGAGATTTTTCGATTAGACTAAAAGAGGTATAGTTTTAGGAATTATTCGTTACTCTAGCGATTTACAGAATAATCCCTGTGCGACCCATCGTAGCTCATAGACGCTATAGTTCGAGAAGCTTTTAGATAATTAGGGCTGCTTGGAATACCTAGCTAGTCACCCAATGGCCAAGAGAGATCTTACTCTACTCCATATATTTTTTAATATATATATATATATATATATATATATATATATATATATATATATATATATATATATATATATATATATATATATATATATATATATATTAAAATATATAAATATTAAAATAGATCTATAAAGATAATAAAGCTACTTTATTCATCATTTCAAATGTTCACGTATTCGTCGTATGCTTTAGGGAAGAGTATATATTAATAGTTGTATAAGCTAATGCCAGATGGCACTTTTGTTGATAAGCATGACGGCCAGTTTTCTGTACTGGGCAGATAATGTCATAAATGGAATAATAAATTTCGTGTGAATTGATCAATAAAGGGTAGCTGCCGAGCACCTTATCAGGTGAATCGTTAAGTATCCAATAATCGACTAAGCACAACTGATTCATGGCTCTAACAGTCAATTGTGATCGATGACTTTGGAAATGGCTTTGAAGGCTTGTTACAAGGTCTTGCTAGACCCCCTTGAAAGTCGGTTCTTCAATAAACAAGTTCAGGGAATAGTAAGCTGAGGTGTATGTCCGAAAATGGAACTATAATGAACTATGTTATCATGGGCCGTCAAGCAGTTAGCGAACTTCTTGCCTTATTGGTAAACTGATATATATATATATATATTTCATATATTTATTATTAAATTAGTATATTTATTAATTAAAAAATATATCATTTACTACTTAAAAAAACTTAAAACATATGTTAAAAAACTTAAACATAGTGAATAAATATTAAAAAAACGAGTTAATTATAGGTTAAACTTATGTGTTCGAAGCAGAACCACTGGGGCGGGCATCTGGAGCTGCCTCCACATCGTTCGCTAGCTGTGGCAGAGTCGCTTTCTCGCTGAACTGATTTTTCCTGACGGACTCGAAGTTCTCCTTTGGGTTGGACTCTGTCTCGATCGTTGGCTTAGGTCTAGGTCTGCGGTCGGGTAGAAGCAGGCCCTCCAAGCCACCCAGCGGTGCCTCGATAATGCTGTACATCAAGTAAGCCGTGAGTAGAGTAAAGCCGAAGTCCGCCCAGAATTTAAGCATCTACCAAGAAAAGAAGAAGAAGTCTTAGTAAATAGCTGAAACTTGAAGAGATGCTGATGTTAGTTACCATTTCGTAGTTGGAGAAATAGGTATTGGTATGATAACGTCTGCCATTGATTTCTTCGATGAACATATGCCATACGTAGGCGGAATAGGAGAGCCTCGACAGTGGCTGCCACAGTGGGGAGGAGAGGAAACTATTTGCCATTCCGCCATAGCCCTGCATGCAGGCAAAAACTATCCAGCAGAGAGCAATGGGCCAGCCAATGCGCGTCAGGGAATAGTAGAGGGAATCGGATAATGTCGACAGATCCCGACCGGTCCATTTAACATACGGTAGCAGAGAAAATTCACAGGCAAAGAATATGGCCAGCGCTAGTAACCAGCCAGACCAGACCATTAGGCGATTCAGCTTAAAGGTTTTGCCACGATTCACATGTAGGAAATATCCAAAGACGGCACCAACTAGCCAAGGAGTTGCATGCAGATGGGTGTAGAAATAGAGCATACGCTGCGATCCATCTTGATTTCTATACAAAAAATGAAGTTTAGATGGGGTTAATTGAAGTTATAGAGAGATAAAGTGGAGTTAATATAAGGTTAAGTAAAGCTAAAGTAATATTATATATTTCATTTCATAGTAGAGTTGGTAAGAGTAGTTAATGTTAAGGTTGATATAATTGTAGTATAGTTAACTATATTAAAAACAAGTAAGAAAGTTGTCAAGAGGCATATATGGTTCTTTAGGTTTCTAGCTGTAAAACTCTAGAAGATAAAGATTTGTGTGGTTTGCCAATCCGTCTATGGTCGTAAGCATATGCACAATATGTTTTTAATCTTGATTGTCAACGCGAGTATATATTCTAAATTTCAAGTCTCCAGCTTCAATAGTGGCGGACAGACGGACAGATAGACGGAAGGACAGACGGACGGACATTGCTCAAAACCTATGTATTCTTCCAATTCGTGAATGAGCATAATAAACAGTTACATAAAGAACATAGAACACTTACTTAAAGAAAATAGAATGCTTCTTGACCATCATTATAGTAAAGAGCCAGACGGTTAACAACACGATAAGGACCACTGCGCCAATGACTGCCTTCTTACCCCACTTGTAGAGTGCATAGAGCAATATGGGTGAGACTATGTACATCTGCATATCTACGCCCAGATACCAGCTGTGATTCAAGCACTAAAGAAATAAAAGTGAATTTGACATTCATGTTAAGCTTAGCAGCTACTTACAACTTCGTCTCCGACATAGTTCTGCACGTAGAGCAGCGTCCAGAACCAATATCGCTTACATTTCTCAGTGTCATCAAAGCCTTGGTTGGCAAGAGGACCATCCACCATGAGAGGCATCAATTTCATGTAGACCAATATAGCCATAGCTAAGAGAGGAGTTAGACGTAGATAGCGATGCAGATACATCAAGGCTACATTAAGCTTGCCCTTGGATCTGAAATGAACCCATTTGCTTAGAAAATATGTATAAGGATATTCTGATTTTGAAAGGCTCACCTCTCCATAGTACGCAGCGCAACCATAACGACGAGAAGGCCACTTAGGAAGAAGAAGGTATCCACGGAGAAGAGCGCATGAATTATTAACTGGGCAAACGGTCTTTCAGCCCACTAGAAAATCAAGCAATATCAATTTAGTCTAATTCCAGTGGAAAGATTTTTCAGGCTGTCTTACAAATAAAATGCTTATTTTATTGATATTGGGAGCAGACACGCTAATCAAATAATCATGTCCAAAGACCACCATAACAAGAGACAAGCAGCGCATGCCATGCAGACACTCGATTACATTCGGATTTGAGTTCAGCGGGGTAATGCGGAAGAGTGCACGGGATGTTGCGCGTATGGAGAAGACTCTGATCAAAGCGGGCAATTGCGCTACAAATAGATTTTTTAATACTTGGCTCGAGCAGAGCTTAAGGTGTCTAATAGTAGCAACTCACATTGATCCGACACTAGGAAATAGTCATATAAGGTGGCTAGCAAAGCCAAGGCAGCAAATATGGATAGGAGAACACTGTTAAAGAGCCGGGGAATTAGTGATATAGTAGATAAATATAGATAAAATTCGTATAGTTCCTTCACTTACATTGTCAATATAGCAATACCATCCAAAGGTTCTCGTTCGCTGGTTTGACAGCTGTTTTCATTCACCAAGCTCATTGTGCTACTCAATCCAATCAATTGTTGAATGACCTTACTAAGAAATAAGTCCATCTGTGCCGCTGAACAGCTGGAGGGAAAGCAAATGCTAGTCTTTAGCTTTCTTTTGGCAGGGATTCCCAGCATTTTCAGAATGGGTATCTCAATATAGCAATATTTGCCTTTGATCGAATGGTCGCTGCTCACTTCCTTGTTGATCTTGATGCACTCATCATAGTTGCCCATATGCATAAGATTCAAATAGAGTATGCCAGAGGGTAAAGATCCCCAGGAATCGATCACTATTACAGGAGAGTGAAACATCTTGTATTTTGATTCTAACCCAATTGATTGTTACATACTTTTCATGGACCAAAAACGGCCCGCTTTGAGATCGTTCATCCATCGGTTCATATCGGCTATGCACTGCAGATCGTCCTTGCTAGGCAGCCGTGTGCTGAATGTATCCATGTCTTTCACTGTTCTATTTTGAAAGTATTGTGTGAATTCTAGGCTCAGCGATTGTAGCTTTCTGATCTGTTGGTATTCCGTGGGCTCTATGTGAAAGTTATCTGGTTGTTCCATATTTATTCCCTGTGTAGAGGCACTGATCATAGTGACCAGCTCACAGAGCAGGTACAAGGTTGCGAATTTTTTGATCATTTTTTTATTTATGTTTAATGGTTCTACGTACGGCCTTTATATATGCTCTGCCTATGTCTAACCGTTGTCTAGCGATAAGCGATACTTTTATCAGGGCCAAGTTGTTAGGTGGTTCCCGGATAATCTATATATTACTGCCTAAAGGTTTTCAGGAATAGCAGTAGTCTTCCAGAGATTTTCAATATTTTCATAATAACAAAGTCATTGACTACCAATGCTAATATATATATGTATAAATGCCAATTTCAGCCGAACCCATATGAAAAACAGAAGAAAAAAGTAGAGGAATGCCAATCAATTTTGATTAGATATGGTAATTCCATATAAACACTTCATGAATATAACCTATACCTATACTTACACTTATACTTATATTTCAACTTATACTCATACTTATACTTAAATACGACTTACATAAATATAGGCAATATACTCACCTTCTACTTAGAAAAATGTAATTATAGTTACATACTTTCAATTGATACATGTAATATATAGATAGGGGTAAAACAGAAATTTGCCACCTGGTAGCTAATAAAATAAACACTTGAGCTGTCTTCAAAGTGGTTACTAACCACTTGAAGTAGCCAGCCATTCGCGTGCTATTCAGAAATAAATATTTTTGATCAGTCAATTATAAACTTAGTCACGAGCCGGTAACGATTACCGGTCAGATTTGTTATTATTCTAGGTGAAAGATAAGCAAAATCTAATTCTACAATGTGTCCTCAATGAATCACACTTGACTTATAAGAATAACGAACAATGTCTGAGAGTTTTCCCAACTTCTCTGGACCCACCTTAACGTTTGTAATGATTGGGTTTATCTTAAGCTTGTTGGTCTATAAAGTCGTAAACTTCGCCTAAAGCACTGCAATAGCCATGACTCTTTATCTACGCAATAAACTATTTCGGTAGGTGATTGCCTTCCCACTGTATACTACGAACTACTACAGCTGATAAGGCTAGCGATCCACTTCGGCCTAACTGGTGGGCCGTAAACTGATCCATATATATATATATATATATATATATATATATATATATATATATATATATATATATATATATATATATATATATATATATATATATATATATATATATATATATATATATATATATATATGTTCGATAGTAAGATTGTTTTAAGTTTTTACTTGATATTATTGATATACACAGTAACTAAAGTACGTATACGTAATATGCATATATATATCTACAATATATGAATACCATGTAAATATACTTTAATGTATATCTAAAACGTATATCTAATAATATGAGGCTTACTATGCGAACAGAATTCTGATCTAGTTGTAGTTTAGAAGTAAATGGAATGAACTGAATAGATTATTCAATGATTTAAATGGCAAATGGAGCCAGTAAAAGCAGTTCATTCGAGTTGTGTTTGGTTTTAGATTATTTCTATTAAAAGTAATATATTTGTTTAATATTTAATAAAAAAAAAAACTTAACATAGTTAATAAATATTAAAAAAAACGAGTTAATTATAGACTAAACTTATGTGTTCGAAGCAGAACCACTGGGGCGGGCATCTGGAGCTGCCTCCACATCGTTCGCTAGCTGTGGCAGAGTCGCTTTCTCGCTGAACTGATTATTCCTGACGGACTCGAAGTTCTCCTTTGGGTTGGACTCTGTCTCGATCGTTGGCTTAGGTCTAGGTCTGCGGTCGGGTAGAAGCAGGCCCTCCAAGCCACCCAGCGGTGCCTCGATAATGCTGTACATCAAGTAAGCCGTGAGTAGAGTAAAGCCGAAGTCCGCCCAGAATTTAAGCATCTACCAAGAAAAGAAGAAGAAGTCTTAGTAAATAGCTGAAACTTGAAGATATGCTGATGTTAGTTACCATTTCGTAGTTGGAGAAATAGGTATTGGTTTGATAACGTCTGCCATTGATTTCTTCGATGAACATATGCCACACGTATGCAGAATAGGAGAGCTTCGACAGTGGCTGCCATAGTGGGGAGGAGAGGAAACTATTTGCCATTCCGCCGTAGCCCTGCATGCAGGCAAAAATCACCCAGCAGAGAGCAATGGGCCAGCCAATGCGCGTCAGGGAATAGTAGAGGGAATCGGATAATGTCGACAGACTCGGGCCAGTCCACTTAACATACGGAAACAATGAAAATTCACAGGCAAAGAATATGGCCAGCGCTAGTAGCCAGCCAGACCAGACCATTAGGCGATTCAGCTTGAAGGTTTTGCCACGATTCACATGTAGGAAATAGCCAAAGACGGCACCAACTAGCCAAGGAGTTGCATGCAGATGGGTGTAGAAATAGAGCAAAGACTGCGATCCATCTTGATTTCTATAAAAAAATAAGGTTAGATGGGGTTAGGTGGAGTTATATAGAGATAAGATGGAGTCAATATGAAGACTTGGTAAGAGAAGTTAAAGTTGATATAATTATAGGTTGATATAATTTTGATGGTATACTTACTTCATAAACACGGAGTGCTTATTGACCATCATTAAGGTAAAGAGCCAGACGGTTAACAACACGATAAGGACCACTGCGCCAATGGCTGCCTTCTTACCCCATTTGTACAGTGCAAAGAGCAATATGGGTGAGAGTATGTACATCTGCATATCTACGCCCAGATACCAGCTGTGAGCCAAGCACTAAGGAAATAAAAGTGAATTTGACGTTCATGTCAAGTTTAATAGCTACTTACAATATCCTCGGTGGCATAGTTTTGCACAAAGAGTAACGTCCAGAACCAAGTGCGTTTACATTTATCATAGTCATCGAAGCCTACATTGGCTACAGGACCCTCCACTAAGAGAGGGATGAATTTCATGTATACCAATATAGCCATAGCTAGCATAGGTGTGAGACGAAGATAGCGATGCAGATACATCAATGGGACATTCAGCTTGCCCTTGGATCTGAAATAAATCAATTTGTATTCAAAATTAATTGTGCTTTTTGGAGCATCGTAGACTCACCTTTCCATAGCACGCAGCGCAACCATGACAACGAGCAGACCACTTAAGAAAAAGAAGGTGTCCACGGAGAAGACCGCATGAATTATTAACTGGGCAAAGGGTTTTTCAGCCCACTAGAAAATCAGATATATATATATATATATATATATATATTAGTCTAGTTAAAGTGAAAAGTCGAAAGATCTTTCGAGCTGACTTACAAAAAGGAAGTGTAATTTATTAATATTGGGACCCGACAGACCGAACATATATTCATGACCAAAGATCACCCATACGAGGGACAAACAGCGCATGCCATGCAGACACTCGATTACATTCGGATTTGAGTTCGGCGGGGTAATGCGGAAGAGTGCACGGGATGTTGCGCGTATGGAGAAGACTCTGATCAAAGCAGGCAATTGCGCTACAAATAGATTTTTTAATACTTGGCTCGAGCAGAGCTTAAGGTGTCTAATAGTAGCAACTCACATTGATCCGACACTAGGAAATAGTCATATAAGGTGGCTAGCAAAGCCAAGGCAGCAAATATGGATAGGAGAACACTGTTAAAGAGCCGGGGAATTAGTGATATAGTAGATAAATATAGATAAAATTCGTATAGTTCCTTCACTTACATTGTCAATATAGCAATACCATCCAAAGGTTCTCGTTCGCTGGTTTGACAGCTGTTTTCATTCACCAAGCTCATTGTGCTACTCAATCCAATCAATTGTTGAATGACCTTACTAAGAAATAAGTCCATCTGTGCCGCTGAACAGCTGGAGGGAAAGCAAATGCTAGTCTTTAGCTTTCTTTTGGCAGGGATTCCCAGCATTTTCAGAATGGGTATCTCAATATAGCAATATTTGCCTTTGATCGAATGGTCGCTGCTCACTTCCTTGTTGATCTTGATGCACTCATCATAGTTGCCCATATGCATAAGATTCAAATAAAGTATGCCAGAGGGTAAAGATCCCCAGGAATCGATCACTATTACAGGAGAGTGAAACATCTTGTATTTTGATTCTAACCCAATTGATTGTTACATACTTTTCATGGACCAAAAACGGCCCGCTTTGAGATCGTTCATCCATCGGTTCATATCGGCTATGCACTGCAGATCGTCCTTGCTAGGCAGCCGTGTGCTGAATGTATCCATGTCTTTCACTGTTCTATTTTGAAAGTATTGTGTGAATTCTAGGCTCAGCGATTGTAGCTTTCTGATCTGTTGATATTCCGTGGGCTCTATGTGAAAGTTATCTGGTTGTTCCATATTTATTCCCTGTGTAGAGGCACTGATCGCAGTGACCAGCCCGCAGAACAGGTACAAAAAGGTTACGACTGTTTTGACCATTTTTTGATTTGTGTTTAATAGTACTGCCTACGGCCTTTATATATACACTGCCTACATCGAACCAATGTCTGGAGATAAGCGATACCTTTATCTGGTGCGTACTGTTAAGTGGGTCTCGCTTTTAATCTGTTAATATTAATATTATTGCCCAAAGGTTTTCAGGAATTGCAGTAGTCTGCCTGGGATATCAAGATTTCCATTTAAAGTGGCTTAAGTAATATCAACAAATTTATTGAGTACCAATGCTAATATATATACATATCTACCATAACTCAAATTTCAACTGAACCCAAATATAAAGTCAAGGAAGGCGAATTAACAGATCATTTTCGATTAGATATGATAGTTCCATGTAAACACTTCATGAATATTACCTATACTTATGCTTTTACTTATACTTGTACTTGTACTTATACTTATACTTATACTTATACTTATACTTATACTTATACTTATACTTATACTTATACTTATACTTATACTTATACTTATACTTATACTTATACTTATACTTATACTTATACTTATACTTATACTTATACTTATACTTATACTTATACTTATACTTATACTTATACTTATACTTATACTTATACTTATACTTATACTTATACTTATACTTATACTTATACTTATACTTATACTTATACTTATACTTATACTTATACTTATACTTATACTTATACTTATACTTATACTTATACTTATACTTATACTTATACTTATACTTATACTTATACTTATACTTATACTTATACTTATACTTATACTTATACTTATACTTATACTTATACTTATACTTATACTTATACTCATACTTATACTTATACTTATACTTATACTTATACTTATACTTATACTTATACTTATACTTATACTTATACCTATACTTATACTTATACTTATACTTATACTTATACTTATACTTATACTTATACTTATACTTATACTTATACTTATACTTATACTTATACTTATACTTATACTTATACTTATACTTATACTTATACTTATACTTATACTTATACTTATACTTATACTTATACTTATACTTATACTTATACTTATACTTATACTTATACTTATACTTATACTTATACTTATACTTATACTTATACTTATACTTATACTTATACTTATACTTATACTTATACTTATACTTATACTTATACTTATACTTATACTTATACTTATACTTATACTTATACTTATACTTATACTTATACTTATACTTATACTTATACTTATACTTATACTTATACTTATACTTATACTTATACTTATACTTATACTTATACTTATACTTATACTTATACTTATACTTATACTTATACTTATACTTATACTTATACTTATACTTATACTTATACTTATACTTATACTTATACTTATACTTATACTTATACTTATACTTATACTTATACTTATACTTATACTTATACTTATACTTATACTTATACTTATACTTATACTTATACTTATACTTATACTTATACTTATACTTTTACTTTTACTTTTACTTTTACTTATACTTATACTTATACTTATACTTATACTTATACTTATACTTATACTTATACTTATACTTATACTTATACTTATACTTATACTTATACTTATACTTATACTTATACTTATACTTATACTTATACTTATACTTATACTTATACTTATACTTATACTTATACTTATACTTATACTTATACTTATACTTATACTTATACTTATACTTATACTTATACTTATACTTATACTTATACTTATACTTATACTTATACTTATACTTATACTTATACTTATACTTATACTTATACTTATACTTATACTTATACTTATACTTATACTTATACTTATACTTATACTTATACTTATACTTATACTTATACTTATACTTATACTTATACTTATACTTATACTTATACTTATACTTATACTTATACTTATACTTATACTTATACTTATACTTATACTTATACTTATACTTATACTTATACTTATACTTATACTTATACTTATACTTATACTTATACTTATACTTATACTTATACTTATACTTATACTTATACTTATACTTATACTTATACTTATACTTATACTTATACTTATACTTATACTTATACTTATACTTATACTTATACTTATACTTATACTTATACTTATACTTATACTTATACTTATACTTATACTTATACTTATACTTATACTTATACTTATACTTATACTTATACTTATACTTATACTTATACTTATACTTATACTTATACTTATACTTATACTTATACTTATACTTATACTTATACTTATACTTATACTTATACTTATACTTATATTTATACTTATACTTATACTTATACTTATACTTATACTTATACTTATACTTATACTTATACTTATACTTATACTTATACTTATACTTATACTTATACTTATACTTATACTTATACTTATACTTATACTTATACTTATACTTATACTTATACTTATACTTATACTTATACTTATACTTATACTTATACTTATACTTATACTTATACTTATACTTATACTTATACTTATACTTATACTTATACTTATACTTATACTTATACTTATACTTATACTTATACTTATACTTATACTTATACTTATACTTATACTTATACTTATACTTATACTTATACTTATACTTATACTTATACTTATACTTATACTTATACTTATACTTATACTTATACTTATACTTATACTTATACTTATACTTATACTTATACTTATACTTATACTTATACTTATACTTATACTTATACTTATACTTATACTTATACTTATACTTATACTTATACTTATACTTATACTTATACTTATACTTATACTTATACTTATACTTATACTTATACTTATACTTATACTTATACTTATACTTATACTTATACTTATACTTATACTTATACTTATACTTATACTTATACTTATACTTATACTTATACTTATACTTATACTTATACTTATACTTATACTTATACTTATACTTATACTTATACTTATACTTATACTTATACTTATACTTATACTTATACTTATACTTATACTTATACTTATACTTATACTTATACTTATACTTATACTTATACTTATACTTATACTTATACTTATACTTATACTTATACTTATACTTATACTTATACTTATACTTATACTTATACTTATACTTATACTTATACTTATACTTATACTTATACTTATACTTATACTTATACTTATACTTATACTTATACTTATACTTATACTTATACTTATACTTATACTTATACTTATACTTATACTTATACTTATACTTATACTTATACTTATACTTATACTTATACTTATACTTATACTTATACTTATACTTATACTTATACTTATACTTATACTTATACTTATACTTATATATTAATTAATATATTAATTAATATTATGCTTAAATTTATACTTATATCTTATACTTATATCTTTTATTATATATATAATACCTTTACTTAAATTTTTACTTGGTTTTATAATTATACTTATACTTATATTCATGCCCAATAAAATAAACACTTGAGGTATCATCAAATTGGTTACGAGCCACTTGAAATCGCTTTTTATGAGTGACTCAGAAATAAATATTTTCGATCAGCGATCAATTGAGGAGTTAGTCATGATCCAGTAATGATTAAGATAGTACTCCTACCTTACAGATTTGTTATTATTCTTAGTAAATGATAAGAATATCTTATTCTAAAATATGTCCTCAATGAATCACACTTGACTTCTAAGAATAACGAGCAATGCCTGAGAGTTTTCCTTAACGTTTATAATGAATGTTTTTATCTTAAACTTCTTGGTCAATAAAATAACGTAACCTTGGCCTAAAGCACTGCAGCAGCCATGACTCTTTATCTACACAATAAACTACATCGGTAGCTAATTGCCTTCCCATTGTATACTACGATCTACTACAGCTGATAAGGCTAGTTAACTAGTGGGCTGTAATCTGATCCAATCACTGATCAAATTTAGGCGCTGGAATGAATATTAGTTATGTATTCGATTCTAAAAGTGCCTGAAGGTATTTCTAGAAAGTATAATATAATATTTGTGTATATTCGTAATATGTAATAATAATAATACGTAAATAATAATATGCTTTATATACGTATACGTATACGTAATATATAAAGATTTGCTCTATACGAGGTTTTTTTAAAAAATTATTTTGATTTTTAATTTTCAACGGGCTACGTATATCTAATTTTTTTTGTGCTTTGCTAATGAAGAGGTCCATTCTACGCTACGATTGAGCTGGCAAAGTCGGCATCGAAGGAGTAGCTGAAACAAGATCACAAAAAGTGATTGCCTAATATGCTTCGAAGCATAGAAAGAGCATTGGCACAAGTCTATAATATCTTCAATCAACACTGGTACAAACGCAACTTCATCTGATATCACATAGCTGGCCTCAGCTGTGGTCATAAAAATAGTAGTGGGACTTAAGTATTGGACAGGCAAAGTTTGTGGCGTTGACAAAAGTTTCATTCATCAGCCATATCTGAATGGGCCTAAGCAAGTTTTATTTTTAACTTAACATGCGTTAATTGTATTGGAAAGTGAAATGGAACTCACTTTCGCCCACTTTACGCATTAGAACCGAATCTCAGACGTCATTATGATAGATAGCCAATGTGACTACGACTACATGGTAATCAACTATGACGATATACTACGTAATTATATAAACAACTCGTTCAATAAGTTGTTCAAGTCTTTGGCATTCAGTCAATTACGTAGCAGGGCTTGTTTTGTTGTTAGGGCTGGGAGACAACGTGCGCTGGCCGAGTTGAATGAACCTTGCCGACTAGTTGTTGTGCGAGTCTCTACGTATATATTACTATTATCATCATCATCATCATCATCATTATCATCATTATCAGTATCATTATCATTATCGCCAACGACATCTATTGTGTTTCGTCAATTGTTACGCAATTTCGCTTGAAGCGAATCGAGTGAAAAGCTTTCAAAAGCTTCGTGCTTTTTCTCTGGTCGAGCAGCCGAGCAATAAGCTCATTTTTGCAACACAATTAACAGTTATGAAAGCCATCAAGGTCGCAGCTGTCGAATGATCCGTATGACAATATATAGTAAGCCCCCCCCCCAACCTCCACAACCCCCACCTGCCCTCGCCACCCTTTCGCCCACTCTGAACGTGATTTTTTCGTACTTCTCCCCACTTTACGTTTTGAGCTTTGTTTTTTTTTACAATGTTTTCTTATCGGTTATTGCTCTTATTGTTAAAAAAAAACTTTAGCTGAATATCAGGTGTGCTCCGGTGGAACTGATGGACTGAGAGTTACCCTAGGATATGCCAAGCATTCTCTTTGCTAGTCAAATATATATTTTTCCTATTTTTTACTGGTCATATTTTATGCTTTTTAAGGGTCTATATACACACTGTGATGCCTAAAGCTGAGCTTAAAAATCGATATGTATCGATATTAGGCATTTTCGGGTATTACTGATAGTACTATTCGTTATATACAGCATACTGTAAGAAACCCAACCGAAATGAACGATTAATTGATGAAATATATCGATAATTACACACGCTTTGATTAATTCTTTCTGTCATGAGATGATAGTACATAAACCTAAAGGTATCGTCCTGCACTTTATATAAGTTTGGAGCTTTTTTCGTATATATCGATTATATCAAAGTTAATTAAGATATCGATATTATTGATAAATAAATTCCAATTTTTAAAGCTTTTACTTATCAATATTTATCGATTATTTGTACACAGAAAAATACATGGATAGGAATTCGATATACTAGCTAAAAATGGATCTAAATGAAAGCTCTGACAAAAATAAACCAAAATCAAAAAAGAATTCTTATTAAGCAACTAGACAAAATAATCGTCGAATCAAGTCGATATGTTCTCGTTTTGCAACTGCATCAACAATAAGTTTAAGCCCCTTGTCTAGAGTTACCTGTTACATACGCTCACCCACAGCCGATTCGAACCCAACAAACGAGAAAACCTTGAGCCCTGCAGGGCATCCAAGCGAAATTTTAGTATAATCAGATGACGAATCGGCTGGCTCAACCAGATGTGAATGATAATAGTGGCTGAACTATTCAATATTGGATAATTGTAGTGTAGCAATTTGCTTAAATAATTAGAGCCGTGAAACACAGCAGCAAACGAAAGGGCGAAACACATGAGTGAGGTGGACGGACAGAGGGACAGACAGACATTGTCTCATTATAATGTGTGACAGGTGCAAATTGTTTAGATAAATCCCACTATATATACATTTAAATATATACGTATATAGTATCTGCATAAATAGCTATGCGGTTGATCATCAGTGCAATACGCGTGCTTTGGCTGCTATTCTAACTATCGGTCAATGCACTTCATTGGGGTAGGGGCAGGTGACTCTGGGGAAAAAGCTCTTAGATTCCAGCTTGTAGTACCTGCAGTGCGAGCGTCTAAGATAAACAGGGTTACGGAAGCGGGCGGGGCGAGGGACGCCTATCAAGAGCGGGCGATTAGAAAATAAAAATACAAAATATCAGTAGTAGTAAAAATAAAACAACAACAGCAAAAGCAAAAGCAGCAAATGCTGAACGGTGTTACGGCCGTATAAATATGAATCGCATCGCCGTCAACAATCACAATTGGCCATGGCATTAGAAAAAGTTCGGTTGCTCTGTTCAGGGCTACGGCTAGGCGCCGTTCAGGGTCTGCTATTCATCTGTTTGGCAATGGCGTTTGGCCAGCCGCAGCCTGACAGCGTCTACAGTCAACAGGATCTACTCGCTTGGCTGCAGCAGAGCAACTTTGGCTATCAGGTATTGCAGCAGGCGAACAAGTCCAGCGACGAGGCGCTCTGTGCCACACAGGTGGATTACCTGCTGCAGGCGGCCGAGCAGCAAGTCCTGCCAGCCGTGCGAGGTAAGCGATACGCGTCGACACTCTTAGCTCGAGCTCTAATCACACTGTCTCTCTGACTGTCGTTTGTAGTGCTCGATGCCTGGGGCAAGTTTCCACATGGCCTGCTTTATGGCCACTTCAGTGATCTCGGTAACTACGAGTCCTGCCTGAGCCTGAGCCTCAGCCAGACGCTGGGCAGCACAGCTGCGGCTCTGACTCAGACCAAATACTGCTTGGCCCACATACAGTTTGAGGCGCTCTTAGCAGATGCCGACGAAACTGTCAGCATTAGCATCGGCACCTGCATGCCAGCTGCTTGCAACGCCACTCAGCTCAATCGCTGGCTCAACAGCTATCTGCAGCTGATCTTCAAGGATGCCGTTGCGCCACAGCTGCAATTGGTGCAGGAGTCCAACTGCGCCTTGGCCACCAGAGAGCCACTGGCTGCACTTGACTGGTTCGCTATGTAAGTCGATAAAGAAATATAAATATACTATATACTATAGCCCGATTCCTGATTCCTTTGAACTATTCCATAGTGCTTTGTTCGTCATTTTGGCGCTGCTCGTCTTGCTGTGCACACTATTGGACTACTTCCAAGGTGAGTGTCAAACTTACGTCAGACGTCGCTGCATAGCCTCAATACTGATAAGTTTGCTAGCTGATAAAGCTAGTCGATCAACAAGTTTTCAAGAGCAAACTTATATAGCTGTATACAGACATGTGTAGTATCTGAAGGACCTGTTCGTATACCTCTGGAGCTCATTCGCGCTCTCTTTCCGCTACTTTGTCTGCCTCGAACTCTTTATACCCATGGATAAGGCCAATTTAAGGGTAAGCAGTAGGCGTGGCAGATATCATTGAGTATACATATATATGCATGTGTCGCATTAGTATTGTTGGCGTCAGTCATCTCGCTGAGCGCAGCGAGTTTCGGGCCCGTCGAAGTTATAAACGCAACTAACTCGCGTCGGGCACTTCTTTTATATGCATACTCCCGAAGCACACTCGGTGACAACAGCAAGCAATCACAACACAATTAGAAGCTGAAGCCATATTACAATGATGATGAAATTATTTTGGTGAAATACCCGAAAAGGCACCCACACATGCGCAGACTCTGTATGCGCCGACTGGAATTATTAAGAGGAAATACCTGAAAACACACTCATACATTTGGAATATGTCTAGACATAAAAGAGAAATGAATGAATGATTCATTCTTGATTTATTCAAATTTGATATACTCGGAAGACTCTGTGCCCCTTGCTTATAGGGTATATTCTATAAAACAGCTCTAGACGTATGTATGTATACAGCTTCCATACCCAAATATCTCGTAGCTCAAAGTATAAGCTCTTCATGGTACTCGATAGAGTACAGTTGGTAAATGAGCTCTATATGTATCTAGGCATACCACCACACTCTCTCTATAATATATTTCGAAACATCTATATTCCTTTTCCCTTTAGGCTCACAAAAGCTTGTGGCCGCCTTTTCGCTGCGTCAGAATCTGCGGCAGCTGATGACGATATCGAAGCCGAGCATTCGTTTGATACCCTGTTTACATGGCATACGCTGCCTGACTATCATTTGGATCATTTGGGGACACGACTATATGTTCCTGTTGTTGGCGCCCAATGTGAACAGCTACGAGGTTATCGCATGGGCGCAAACACCATTCTCGATGATATTGCAGAGCGGCACAATTGCCGTGGATACCTTCTTCCTGCTCAGTGGCATGCTGCTCGTAATGTCCACACTGCGTGAGATGGAACGGTGAGTGGGAATAGCATTCAGTCATGCCCCTACTGCCACTTCATGGTATTTGTTCTAATAGTCGTTCGGGTCGCTTGAATGTACCGCTTATGTACCTGCATCGCATCGTGCGCCTCACACCTGTGCTGGCCATCGCTGTGCTCTTCTTGATGACGCTGTTTCCTCGCCTGGACAGCGGACCTCTCTGGCAGGAATTCACCAGCCCCTCGCAACTGTGCTCCGATACCTGGTGGGCGACGCTGCTCTACGTCCAGAACTATGCTGCAGCGGGTCGCATGGTAAGACCAGATATATGTCCTCCTTTGAAACTTACTCTAACATGATCAAATGATGCTAAAGCACAGAAAGTTTTTCTGATTTGAAGTGATACATATCTCCACTTTCATTAGAACATAGGATCCAAAGAGGTCTTCTGAAATCAACATCTAACTATATATCAATCTATGAGCTATTTAGACAATTGAACTATCAATCAAATCTGTCAATCTATCAATATGTCAACATAGCATTCAGTCAATCAATCTTTAGCTGTATTTAATCAAGTTCAACTATATAGATAGCTGTCTTGGCTATCTGAACTAATCGTGGCCCGCAGCTGTATATATATTAGTCAATCAATCAATCAATCAATCAATCAGTTACAGCTAGTTAGACTAACATATGATTGTTTTTCCTTGCTATCATACCTGTATTGCTCTCGTTCTTATTAGCATATATTGGTCAGATGATTGATCAATCATTCAGTCAATAAATCATCCAATCAATCAAATTGATTGGCATAGATGCCTAGCTATCTATTTCCTTTTGTATAACACCTGCATTACTCTTTGACTTTAACTGTTGACATTAGTCAGTCAGTCAATCAATCAATCAATCAATCAAACTAACGCACAGTTCTTTCTGCTGTTTCTACAGTGTTTGGGTCACGCCTGGTATCTGGCCGTGGACATGCAACTGTTTCTGCTCTCCCCTCTGCTCCTCTGGCCGCTCTATCGCTGGCGCCGTCGAGCTGTGGCTGGAATCGTTTTTCTGATTGCGTTGCTCTTCGGCTGCGTCTTCAGTATCATAATGCTGCAAAGGCTGGTCGTCTTCAACCGTAATGGGTGAGTCAATCGAACACCCAAAATCATATCAAAGTCAATTAATGAACCGTTTATGCCTGGCCAGGAATCTGGGCGAGGATAGCGTCGAGATGCGCATGATCTACTATACGACGCACGCTCGTGCCATGCCCTGGCTGATTGGCTTGCTCTTTGGCTACTTTCTGCACGGTGAGCAGGAGCGCCGGCATCGCCTCTCCAAGCGGCTGATGCTGTTGCTCTGGCTGCTGGCGCTGCTCCTCATCGCGACGGTCATCTGGAGCGTCTATCCCTATACGCGGCCAAATGCAATGGAGATCTCACCGCTGGCTGGTGCTTTCTACTTGTGCTGCAGTCGCATTGCTTGGCCCCTGGCCATCTGTTGGCTCATCTGGACGTGCCAGAGTGGGCGTGGCGGCGTGATCAACTCACTGCTCAGCTGGTCATTTTGGCAGCCGATATCGAAGCTCTCCTATTGCCTCTACATTTGGCATTTGCTGGTCGAGATGGTCAACACGGGTCGCATCAAGAGCAGCCAGCATTTCTCCAACTACGATGCAGTGAGTGTCGAGCCTTGACTAGCCATAGCAGCTCACTCACTCATTCACTCACTCACTCTTCCTCTCTCTCTCCCTCTCTCACACTTGTAGATTCTGCACTTTTGGTCAGACTTTGGCATCACGCTGCTCGTCTCTCTGCTCATGTATCTCTGCGTGGAGACGCCTTTTGTTCAAGTGGAGCTGCACTTAATACATGCACTACGCTCACGTGGCACGCCCACAGCGCCAAACCCCCAGCCGGTTACGCCGACCGTGTCACTGGCCGTCATCACAGCGCCCACAAGCATCTCACAGCAAAATCTGGTCGAAGCTTAGTCCAAGCACACGCAAATAGCAGCAAATCTTTATGGTGTTTTCATTGCTCTTATATATATATATATATATATATAGATATATTTATCTGTATATGTATGTGTGTGTGTGTGTGTGTATGCGTATGTATATATTGTATATAGAGTTTTATGTTTGGTAATAAACTGTTTTAATGTCTCGCATTTCAAATCTTTATCTTGGGCAACTTCCCCAACTTGTTCAAATCAGCAATTGCGATTTGCTTTGTTGCCTAGCTATACCCTGTTTTTCTTTGACAGCAGAGCATACTGGTTATGTATATATTATCATAATATATAAACTCGCTTAGACAATCTACAATCAGAACTATACAGTGGATGTATCTGCGCCTATGAGAGTTGTGCCCAGTTCTGTTATGGGCTTTGGGGAGTTGGTATTTCGAATATGTAATCGCGGCTACAATCTTTGTCAGAAAATTTTTAGTCTATATATCGACGCGCATGAGGGGCGTGCCAAATCAACACACAGTTTTGCTGCTAGAGCCTTAAAAATAGCCAGCTAAAGCTACTGTAGGATCCTCTATGAAGATAAATCAAAAATTGTATATGGACGCCGATTGGATTGGATGGGAAATCGGTTTTTGAACTCAAAGCGATAAATTTGGAAAGTTGCATCATAGTTGACCTATGACCTATACAGATATAGCTAGAAATTATGGGATTCGTTTATTGGGGTGTGACAGCTTTACGCTTTACGGACTATGAGTAACTATTACGTAGTCGATTGCGCTTGACTGCAGTGTTCCTACTTTGCTCTTGTAGGGTATTTCATAGTCAAGCCAGCTTTGCCTTGCTTTTTGCTTGGGATATTTCATAATGAGTCACAATTCCTGAAGCTTTCGTCATACTTTTGCCAACACTAAGTTAATAAGCTTATATCTATTTTTAGTTAGGGTATTTCATAGTCGAGCACATTCTCTGCCTGCCTGCCTGTCGCAGTCTCTTAATCATTTGCCATGCGTAAGCCTTGAGGTAGTCGAACGCGCATTGCTGCGCTAAGAGTCTAAAGTCTGCAGTCTAAGCTGGAGTCTGGAATCAGTTAATTAGCGATTCGCACGCAACACTTGACGAATTTTCAATTTTTCCACGAGGAAAATGGAAAATTGATCAAAATAAAAAACCAAAAAATTTAAGTAAAGTAAAGAAACGAATGAATATCCATGGCAAACGGGCTTTACACACGGCTGCCAGACCAGCCAAATTCCAGACCAGATTAACTCTCGATTTCATTTTTGTTTTCCCCATTTTTCCACCGCTTCTGCTCGACTTTCGATTTCCTTTACAGCTTATGTAAACATTTTGCGCCAAGAGTTTTTCCTCTTGCACAGTTAATTGCAATTGGACTTGGACATATAGCCATTATATATCACATATATATCTTTATATCTATGTATATATATATATATATATATATATATATATATATATATATATATATATATATATATATATATATATATGTTTAGTTCACTCTGAATATGCACAAATTACCACTGAATGCCTTTCAATCAAATTCGAAATCAAATTCGAATTCAGCTGTGAAAACAAACAAGATCTTTCTGACACTATTATCTGTGTATGTATATAACATATATATATATATATATATATATATATATATATATGTATATAGAGACTTGTATATAAACATAACTTTGTTCGATTCGAGTGCACCTAACTAAAAGTAAAGGCCGTTAATTGCTAAGCAAATGCATAAACATAACCTGTACGTCTAAGCGTGTGCTAATTGAGTGCATAGGCGACTACGTGAATACCCTGGAAATACAAATTACTATCTATAATCACATATATATAGGAATACTTCATCTTTAGTTATATCTAACCATCTATCTATCACCGAATCAAGCAAATCCTTTAAATGTAAGTTGAGCGGCTTCTACAGCTTTCATATACTATATATATACATATATACTACAGACTTTAGATTATATAAGCGCACTCTGTGGTCAAACATGCCATGCGTTGCACACATTTCATAGGGTATCTAAATTAAAACTAAGTGCAACAAGTTGGCTTGAAAAAATCATAATAGTTACAAGTAAATTTGATGCATATGTATCATTATAATCAGTGTGCCCACAGTGGTGCCAAGTCCATTGAAATGGAATGGAAACGGAGACGGAAGCAACAGATCTGGTTTGATCTAGGACCAGAAAACTTAAAATCTCCAGCTTAGGGTGATGGGGAGAGGGCTAGAGATAAGGGGAAAGAGAGGACGAAAGTGGGATAGAAAGAGGGACAAGAGAGAGAGAGAGACAGAGAGATGCACATATAGCGAAAGATAGCGATGCAGAGAGAGAGAGAGAGATACAGACATAGAGAGAGAGAGAGAGAGAGAGAGAGATACAGACATAGAGAGAGAGAGAGAGAGAGAGAGAGAGAGAGATACAGACATAGAGAGAGAGAGAGAGAGAGAGAGAGAGATACAGACAGAGAGAGAGATAGATATAGAGACAGAGAGAGAGAGGGACAGAGAGATGCAGAGAGTGAAAGAGGCAGGGAGAGAGAAAGCGCGAATGAGGAACAGTTAGAGATAGAGAAAGGAAGATTGAGAGAGAGAGAGACCGGTATAGAGACAGAGAAAGGGAGTAAGAGACAGAAGGTGGTAGTGTTGGTGAGTCTGAGAAGGAAGGAGAGGCTAAGTCAGAGAGAGAGAGAGAGAGAGAGAGAGAGAGAGAGAAAGAGAGAGAGAGAGAGTCAAATACTCAGAGTTGGAGAGAGACTCAATGAGAGAGAGATGCACTGAGGGAAACCCAAGCCTGAACATTGCTGCGCATTGGGTAACTGAAGGTCGGTCATTCAATTTGTCTCCCCGATTACCGTTAACGCAATGCGTGACCCACTGTGCAGCGCTTTGGTGGGGTCGCAGTTAGAGGTTTTTGCACGAATTATTCGAGTGCCACAAAAAAAGTAGTGCAAAAGTAATTGTTGCCACGCACAGAACCCGTTGACAGAGAGCTCGCTGCCTGCCTGGCTGACTGACTGACTGGCTGACTGGCTGGCTGGCTGGCTGGCTTGCTGGCTGTTTGGCTAGCTGAGAGGCTGGCTGGCTGGCTGTTGAACCCGTCTAACTCGTTGGCTTTTTGGCCACTTAATCCGCTACGCCCAGGCGCAAGTCAAGGCAGCCAGCAGGCAGCTCGCCAGTTCTGATTGGAACGCCACACAGCGCGGTTTAGCAAGCGCTTCCACAACTCCATCGACTTGACTCCACAGGCAAATTGCTGGCCAGGATGCAGTGCAGCTATTGTGTAATGTTGCTTGCCTTGTTGGCCGCCTGCTCGAGCGCCAGCCAAGCTGAGACTAGGATCAAGCGCGGCACGATTACCCTCGACTTCGGCCTGCTGTTGCGCAATCTGCTGCAGAAGAGCGCTGACTTGTCCAGCGTCAAGGCGAACATTACGCGAAACATAATCAATGCCAAGACGACTAGGCGACCCGCCATGATGAGCACCACCACCGCAGCGGCGCCACCAACACCCCCGCCGCCACCACCACCGCCACCGCCACCACCGCGACGCAGGCCGCATCCTTTCTTTCCAGGACCTGGCTGGTGGCCACGTCCCTATGACTACGATTATGACTATGGCGATGCACCACCCGCACCACCAGCGCGACCAGCACCTACAACAGCAGCGCCAGCACCAGCACCAACTACAGCAGCAGCAGCAGCACCACCACCACCACCACCGCCACCACCACAGCCAAAACGCGTGCGACCTCCACCACGTCCTTTGGGCCACTTTTACTATGACTACGATTACGATTATGGAGCGCCTTTTGCACGTCCACGTCCACGCGCACGACCACAGCCGCAGCCAGCAGCGCCACCACCAGCACCACCAGCATCACCAGCACGCCGTCCGCCCGCCCAGTTGGCGGATCAGCTGATCTATCAGTATGCACAACCCGCTGGTAAAATACGCAAACTATTAACTAATTGCCGTACAATTGGATTCTCTCCAACACTTTGCAGATATCTACTCTAAGTCCCGAATCTTCGAGGGCAACGCTGCGGCTGCGGCTGCGGCAGAGGGAGGAACAGAGACAGAGGCAGGAGCAGGAGCAGCGACTGATGATGGCGACGTTAGCGACGGTGCCGCAACGGCAGTGCAGGCTATTGGCGACACGGAGCAGCCTAGCAATTCCAATACGAATCCAAATCCAAATCCAAATCCGAATCCCTATCCCTACCTGGAGCAACCCAACAATTCCAATCCGACTTCCAACGGATTTCTGGTCAACTATCCACACGATGACACACTGAGCCAGCGTCAGAGTTTCAATCTGAAGCCGTTCGGCTCGGTCAATCTGGGCTTCAATCAGCAATCAATCAACAGCTATACATCGCCAGGGTTGCCACACTCCAGTTACTATTTAAAGTAAGAGATCTGCGTGATTTCCCGCTCTATATTTTTTTTTGTTTTTTTTTTTTTTGTATTTTCTTGTATCTCAATCACTCTCGATTTGTGCTATTTTCTCGGCTTTTGTAAATACAAATTAGCATTAAAATAAATGTGTCGTAGTTTCTAAATTACTTAAATGTTTTCCTTCTGTTCGCTTAGTAGGCATCCGAATGACTAAACTTTAAACTTTTATTCATTTGATTTGAACATATTTGATGTATGAAATGTTTTCCATGGTTACCTTTTCTTGGCCTGTTCCTCGATTATCACTTTGAGGCCAATGGAGGACCCTCTGAGCACTCGAGTGACTGAACTCTTCACTTTTATTGACCTTATTCGATTATTTGTTGGCCTACAAGCAAGATCTCTACCATGGTTACTTTTTAGGCCTGGTCCTTACATAGGCAAACCTTTAATTGAAAATCAGTTAGATTTTCATATGAAAGTTTCTAATAAAAAGTCAGTCGATGATCCGCCCTGATCACTATGCTTGTCACTTTCCATACATTTACTTTAGTTAAGTCTTAATTAGATCTTCAGATTGCATCAAATATGAATGGAAACTCAATATATGTTCTCCATGGTCATTTGAGTCACAGCCACAGTGCTTCCTGCTCACTTTAAGCACATTTTCATGACTCAAATTCTTGCCTAAATTCAGTTTTAATTAATAAAATGAAATAAAATGTTTATCAGACATTTTTGAAATGTTCATCATGATCCAGTTTAGTCAACTACTCTAGTCCGCCCAGTTGCCACACAGCCCATGGTCACATGCAAGGCGTTAGCAAAGTCAGATTCCGTTAACTATATTTGATCATAGGCCAACACATCCTCCATGGTCACTCTAATAGCATAGTTTCGAAATTGAACCTTTGTCGACTGTGAAACCGGTTCAATTAGAGTTTTGAAAGCGAGACTCTAAGCAGACACTAAACAATCTCTTTTCCATACATCCGTATGTCCTCCATGGTCACATATATATGTATATATATATATATGTACATATATACGTATGTATGTATATCTAATCAAATATTTAATTAATTTTTTTGTAAGTCAGATATTAGATATTAAACCAAGCAGCACTTGGCACATACTCCGTGGTCACCTTCAAATTTTCTCTCATTGTCAGCTTATATAAAAAGGGGGAGAAACAACAATGGAATCAATATTTTGAATATCCTAACAATTTTTATTTATTTTTTTTTTCATTTTTATTTTATAATATTCTCATGAAATATCATTTAATAAGTTATTAACACATAAGTCAAATTAAGAGTAGTATTTGAATAAAAAATTGTTTCATTATATTAATTTAACATTCTTTAGTTTTTGTTTTTGTTTTTGTGGTTTATTCTGTTATCGATCCATTGAAATATATATATATATATATATATATATATATATATATATATATATATATATATATATATATATATATATATATATATATATATATATATATATATATATATATATATATATATATATATATATATATATATATATATATGTTTATATCTATATGCATTTATACATATATATATATATATTATCTTTTAAGTTCCTTTCTTTTATCATATATATGTATATATATATATATTATGTATAATAGCTGTTTCTTTAACTCATCTTTTACTGTTTCTTTTCTTCTTTTTTTGGGTTTTCTTTGTTTTTTAAATGAGTTGAGAATATATATCTTAAAATTTTGATGCTTTAATAGCTAAAGTTGTAAAGTTGCTAAGTATGTATATATACATAAAAATAATTCAAACTGTATGTATGTATATATATGTTTATGTATATGTTTATATATGTATGTATATATATATATATATATATATATATATATATATATATATATATATATATATATATATATATATATATATATATATATATATATATATATATATATATATATATATATTATATATATAGATATATATATATATATATGTGTATATACATATATAATGTATAGTGTATGTATATATCGTTTTTAAATGCTATAAATATATTTACAATAATCATATTACATATCTTTATATGTCCATGTATGTATGTCTGTATGTTTGTATGTATCGTATGCATGTATATAATATTTTTAATAAATCATATGCAGAAATTCAGTCTTATTAAATAAATAAAAACTTAGGTACATCATACTCGTTTATAAGTGTGTGTGTGTGCGTGTGTGTGTGTGTTTGGAAATGGAAACAATCATTGAACCAATCAATCAAACTTATCAATCAACTATTTGTGCTCTATTCTGTTGCATTTGTTACTTGGCTTCGTCTTGAGCTCTGTGGTTAAGGTTCAATAAACAATCAATCAATAATTAGTCAATCTACAATCAATAGTTAATCAATCATTCAATCATAAATCAATCACCAATGAATCAATCAATCAGCAATTAATTAATCAATCAGTCAATCAAATCGCAATCAATTAATAATTAATCACTAATTAATCTCTAATCAATCATCAATGAATCATCAATCAGTCGTCAATCAATGGTCAAGCAATCAATCAAGAATGGACTTAAGCTTCTTCACTAATTACGCTGTCTATCAACCAAATACCAATCAACCTTTCGATCAACTAATCATCTAATTTATCTAGCATTCAAGCAAATGTGACCCGTTCTAGTTTTTACTATCGCTTGTTCATTAGCACCCAAATCAATCAATCAATCAATCAATCTATCGACCAATCAATCGCTCACTTACAAATGTTATTCAAAGCTTAAAGTGTCTTGCTTGCTCAGTAGTACCCAAATCAATCAATCAATCAGATGTGACCCAATCTATTTCATCTATTGCTTGCTGTTTGGTGACTTCTTCTTTTCCTTTTTAAGTGGATTGAGTTAAATGAACTAGTTCATGCAGTGATTGTAAAGTTTATTGAAGAAATGTTCCCGCTTTCATATTGTTCAATCAATATTTTTGACTGTTGTTATCTATATTTAGATATATAGTTTCTTTAAGAAAAAAAACGTAAATCAGGATAATATTTAAAAAAAAATGCATAAGTTTTTTAACGGAAGCAACTTTTTGTATATATATATATATTTATATATACAAAAATATAAATTGTAGCTTTGGAAAATCGATGATAATCTCTATTAATATTCAATATTTTCGTATTTGTTCAGTTTTATATGTATAATAACAGTTATAAACGTTTTCTTTAGGTGGTACCAGAAGAACCAAATGGTGGAAGAAACAAACTTCTCGAAGAGTTCGCTTGTAGTTGGTTTTCTTAGGTTTTAATATTTAGTATTTAGTATTTAGTATTTAGTTGGGCTGTTGCTTGTCTAGTATTACTAGATACCTTGTACGTATGATCTGTCTGGCGGTAAAACGGTTTTTCAATTTCGTGTGTTTTAGGATATGTTATTATTATTATTTTTTGGTAGTATTTTCGTATTTTTCCTGTTGGTATTTTTTTATTGCTTCATAAAAATATATATAGTATATATATATATATATATATATATATATATATATATATATATATATATATATATATATATATATATATATATATACATATATATATATATATATATATATATATGTGTGTGTGTGTGTGTATATATGTCGTTTGTACAAGTCATTTATCTATTTGCTTGCTGGGCTTACATTATATAAAATTAATAAAATACCAAAAAATTCTAAAGAAATTATTCGCTAACAAAACTCAAAATAAGACTCTCAACAGTTTGGTCCTAAAACCCACTCCGAATTGAAGGAATGTGCCAAAGAGTTTTCAGAAAATTTTCTGAAATTCGAGGAATATCTTTTAGTATTTTCGATTTAGTATTTTTTGTTAAGTAGATGCGTGCATTTGGCACTTAAATTGAATTGAGTTGTACGCAATACAAAAAGTGGGCAAGAAATCGAAATAATATTCAGTTATATAATACTAGGGCATAATAATATATATATATATATATATATATATATATATATATATATATATATTGGGTATTATCTATGTACATTTAGATCAATGAAGGATTTGTAATTTTTTTTCGATTTTTCGCTTGTAAGTATTTTTTTTTGGTTTTTTACTTAGAATTTGATTTAGCTATAAGAATACATAGGAATAATAATCATGATAATTAATGGTATATATAATATAAGTCGAAATACAAGTGCTTTAGATGTTGGTGTTTTTTTTTGCTTCTTTTTTTGGTTTTTAGGGGGGCCAAACAACTTTTCCTATTGGAATATACATGTGTAACATACGTAACGCTTCTTAAACTAAAGCTTAAGTGTAATAGATTTGCAATATATATATATATATATATATATATATATATATATATATATATATATATATATATATATATATATATATATATATATATATATATATATATATATATATATTTATGTATATATGTATATTGTAGTATTTGTTCGGTTTGTTTGTTTTGTTAGTTTCTCATATCTTTGGTATTTGTTTAGTATTTGTTTATCGCTTGCTAGTATTTGTTTGCATAGTTGTACCTTTGCGGGGTCGTTCATACATATATACTTTTCATTTAGATCTTTGTTAGTTTTATGTTACCGTTAGAGTCTCTTTGTATAACTGTGTGTGCAAGTGTGTATCTGTGTCTGTGTGTGTATGTACAGTATTTTATATATAAAGTTTTCTTTTAAAGTTGAAATCAAAATGTAAATGAATTAAGTATTAAGTAAGTATGTTTAAAAATCGTATTTACCCATAATATAGTTTAAAAAATGTTCTTTGCTTTCTTGCTTTTAGTATATAAAGTGGAAAAATGTATGCATTGTATATAAATGTTAGAATATTTTGGATTTTTTGTTTTTGTTATGAATAAGTATTTGATTTGGTATTTTGTATGTTTTGTTTTGTTTTGTTTTGTTATATAAATGTTTGAATTCGAATAGTTTGTTTGCTTGCGATTAGTATATATGATAAATTGTATGGCTTACTTCACTCTCTCTCTCTCTTTCTTCTTTGGTATTTTGTTGGTATTTTATTTATATTTTTCTTTTTGTGTTTGCATAGTTTAAATTGTTAAAGAACAAGAAATACCGAATCGAATTTAGCGCAAGCCTCTAGAATAGTCGAGAAACAATAACATTTTGTATATATATATATATATATATATATATATATATATATATATATATATATATATATATATATATATATATATATATATAAAGATATATACATACATATATATATATATATATATATATATATATATATATATATATATATATATATATATATATATATATACTCGTATAATATGTATATAGAGGTATTCGTAATACATATAAACCGTATCGATATAATTCATAGATATAGTAACAATAACTGTATAATGGCAATGTCAATAATCATAAATATAATATACATAGAATTGATAGTGTTAACATATATAAATATATTTATATGTATATGTATATACCATATAAAGATATATATATATATATATATATATATATATATACATCCATAATAATTTTAGTTTTGTTCTGTTTGCAGCGCAAAATGCGCTAAATATGCCCGAAATGTTGGCTGTCGGGGCTTTCCCTTAAAACTACATTTACTATATAGCCGTGCGTGTGTTTGCGTGCGTGTTAGTCAGTGTCTGTCTGTGTGTGTGTGCGTGTGTGTGAGTGTGCATACTGTACAGTGAACACACGCATAGCTTTGAACTAGTTTGTTTAAATATCTGCGCCCCACATATAAATATATGGCCACCCTAATTATTTGTGCTCAACAATCTCAAAAATATGCAGTTATTTCCTTATTTGGTTTTTGTTTTCTCCTGCTCAACTTCGATTGGCAAATCGTAAATTCGATATTCGATAACAAAAAGTGAAAGAGAGCGAAATTGCGAGCTGCCAATCGAATACAGTATTAACACGCTATCGTGGCTCAACAACAACTTTTTCATTTTTGTATATGTATAAACATATAGGTATATGTATATATGTATATAAACAGCTGTGTTCATAAAAATAGTAATGCGACTGAAATGTTCGGCAGAAAAGTTCTGTAATAAACATAATATTTTCAAAGCAATTTGTATAATATTGTGTCAATTAAATTGTTTTCAAAATATTATATCTATCGCAAAATTTTGCTGTACAACATTTCAATCGCACTACTATTTTTATGAACGCAACCATATGTGTGTGTATATTTGTATAATTATATATATATATATATATATATATATATATATATATATATATATATATATATATATATATATATATATATATATATATATATATATATATATATATGTATACATTTATATGCAGGTAGTTGATGCTGAGTTGCTTGCTTTATGTATATATATATATATATATATATATATATATATATATATATATATATATATATATATATATATATATATATATATATATTTAAATGAAAGTGATAGATACAGTGGAGCCTCAATAGCACTAACAACAACCATTGAGGCTGCGCTGTATGTAACGCATGTATGTATATGTAATACACATATATGTATATATATATATATATATATACATATATGTATATATATATATATATATATCTGTTTAGCTAAACATATTTACAGGTGTGTTCGGGTTGCCAGCTCTTTGCGCATTTAGCTTGTCTTTAATTTTGTGGGTCGTCTAGGTAATTGGAATATATATATACATACATATACACACATACATACATATATATATATATGGATGTATGTGTATGTGTGTGTGTCGCCCTTAGTTTGCACCTCGAAGGTAGCTGCCTGGCTGTTACACGATCACAGCGAGGCGCAAACGCGAACGGAAACGGAAATGAACTTACGGAAGTTGAACGGTACGATTCCATAGCTGATATCGGACTTATCGATATATATAGAAGTTGCTCAGTATGATTTAGTCATCCCACGTGGGAAACTGACCCTCGTCCACAAACATGCTAAACTGTCCAGTATACTGATGCTCCAGTGGACGGCTTCGGCCCTCGGCGCTGCGTGCACTCGCCGGCGGCACGGGCGCAGCTCTCGCATCTGTAGCTGAAGCCGCTGCCGCATCAGTGCCAGATTTGCTGGTATTGGACGTATTCCGATTGCCAGTCTGGCCGCCAGCCGTGGCGTTCTTGCCGTAGCTATAACGTTGCTCTGCAAGTGAGAGAAGCAAATGTTTTGAGCGATTCTCGTATAACTTGAAACGCTTCGTGAAGCGAATAATAATGAACTGGTTCATTAATCGATATATATGTATAATGTGCTCAATATCTATAGAATTTGATTTAAAGGCTTTGCTGCAAACATGACTGAAGAACTGAATAAAGTTCTATAAACTATATAAGCTCTGTATAATCCAGCTAATCTCTTAGCCTTCGCATAAGCCTTTATAGCTGCAGTTTGTATGTATATCGAAATCCGTTTCAACTTCTATCGATTTCAGTCTGTTTATTCCACGATTACAGATCATCATCGAACTGTCATATAATAAAGCTCGACAGGAACAAAGTACTGGTAAATTGATCTAAAAAATCCAATCCAAAATATAAAAGCTTCACTGCTTTTGCAGATAATCATGAATACCTACGCTTTCTATGTAACTCTATGAAAAGAGTTGAATTAAAAACAATTTTTATGAACAGAATTTTACTTTTTTCCATTGACATATCACTAGAAATATGTCTAACACCTGTGAACCTAGAAACTCATACATGAGTCTATGTCACTTACTTGTCGACTGCTTAACTTCCTTGCTGGCCCAGACGGGCTCATGCGTCTGGTTATAGGACTGCTGATCCCAAACGGCTTTATCATCCA
Source organism: Drosophila anceps (assembly GCA_035045945.1). Taxonomy (NCBI): domain Eukaryota; kingdom Metazoa; phylum Arthropoda; class Insecta; order Diptera; family Drosophilidae; genus Drosophila; species Drosophila anceps. The sequence goes on from JAWNON010000004.1 coordinate 11,674,291, forward strand.
CGTTTTTGCTCTGCAATTGAAATGGCCAAGGAACGAATAGAGTTATCTATGTGGAGAGATTCACATTTCTGGCAGACTCACATAATCCTTGTCGACATGCAGCTCGAGCTCGTCGCTGGTCTGCTCCATGCTGCTGTGCGTAATGCCGTAGTAGAAGTACATTATGAAGCCAAGGGACATCCACACAGTGAACCTAATGAGGGTCAGTATGCTTAGCTTAAATATTAAATAAATGTTAACAGTTATTGCGATAGCCGGAATAAATGGAAGTCCAGGCGTTAAAAACGCAAGTGCATATCTGTGAAAGATCGAAGACGACAATTACAATCGGGCATTTGCAGAGGTATTACGTGAAAAGCATTTGGAAATTCGGCTAGCCGAAGATACAAAACAAATAACCTTGCAGGAGATATCAACTGAAGTCCTGAAATCGTATAGCTCGATCTCGAGAGCAAGTCATATCTATAGCTAGAAACTTTATATAGAGTTTTTTACTTAGACATTTAATGAATTGAGGTATTTAATCGCTTGATACAAATCGATAATTATCGATTATAATTTAAATAATTTGATTTGAGCTTTAATGTCTTAAGTCATTGGCAATTTTGAATTATGCGTGGAGAATTTGGCTATTATCGATAATTATCGATTATTTCCCATTTTCAATCTAAATAAATTGCTATATAAGACTATATAGCTATACTATATAGACTATATAGCCTGCTATATTTGAGCTTAGGCATCTGTCTTATCAATTCCAGACTATGCTCAAAGAAAACAACTTGTAGTCGATATTGATCGATATTGACAAAATGCTTTTGCTGAAAATCGATATTTATCGATCAAAAAGGCTATAAGAATAAGCAGACAAAAAGTTTAACGTTTTAAGCTTTATAGCTCGACTCGATTTCATAAACTAAAAGTGATCTTTGCAAAGTTATCGATAGGATATATAATTTGATCATTATTGGCTTTACCTATTCTGTGGTTGTCTCGATATAATCAATAATATCACAAATATGCCGATAAATAAAATGATATAAATGAAGATGGCGAGGCCGCCGGACCAACCGATGGCCGCGAACAAATCCAAGAAGAATATGAGACCGAACATGATTCCAACTAGTTTCGTGACATACATGCCTGCGTATGCGGTGTGTGTTCGAAGTCGGATTTTTGTGGATTTCGAATTTCGAATTTCGAATTGCGGATTTCGGATGCGTAAACAATTTCGAAGTCGCGATGTCATCGGGAGCAAAAAACAAAACCAAATGAGAGAAAGCAAAAGAGCAACGAGAATATTGAATATTGAATTTCGACATCGAATACGAAAAGATAGAGGGAGACAGAGTGGAGGAAGACAGAGAGATAGATAGAGAGAGAGAGAGAGAGAGAGAGAGAAAGGGAGAGAGAGGAAGGCAGGGAAGAAGCAGAGCGAGTATACCCTGTAACATACCACTTTCAGAGGTCGCCTGACCGGGATTCACCCAGGGAAAGAAACCGGGGCACAGGTACGCATAGTCATGAATCTTGCGCGTTATAAAATTAAGGCCCATCGTATCAAAGGCTGTGGCCTGTCCAGTGGGTCCAGTCGGGGCACCATGGACGCTGCCATAGAACTTATTCTCGGAACGATCCGATACCAAAAACTGATCATCCCGTCCACCCAAATAGCCCTCCGGACTGTCGTCGATGAACGAATCATCCGAGTCGGACATGCCGCGCGTAACACGCTTAATCGTTAGCTTGGTCGGCTCAAGGACCTCCGAGGGACGAGCATGCGGATCGGTGGCGGTGCCCGGTGCCAGCGGCGTGCGCAACTGTGCCGGCAACAGCTCCACAAGCGACGTACTATGCGGCTGATAGCGCAACACCAGCACACAGGTGGACACCAGGGTGTAGGCCAGCAGTGTACCAATCGACATCATCTCCACGAGTATGTCCAGACGCACGGTTAGCGCCACCAAAGCGGCGGCCAGTCCGCTGCCCAGCGTCGCCAAGCCCGGCACATTCGTGCGCTGCCACAGATGCGACAATTGCCTGAAATGAAGTGAAAGAAAACACACAAGTTGAGCCACATTTCCAGCCAAGTCTTGGCCGGTCCACTCACCTGAATATCAAGCCATCCTGAGCCATGGCATAGATGACACGAGGCATCGGAAACATTGAACCAAACATGGCCACCGAGAGGCCAGCGGTGGCTCCGACTGCAACCACTGCACGACACTTGGGCGCATTCACATAGGACCACATCTGCACCAGAGCAGCGCCCACATTGATGTGATCATAGGGCACTAAAGGGGGAGCAAAGAGAGTGAGGGAGAGAGAGAGTGAGAGTGAGATATACATATGTTAGAATAAGAAGCTTGAGGTAGAGAATCGTCTGCTTAACATATCTGATCTAGGGTTATTATAGGTCTCGAGCTATGCCCTAAAGCCCTAGTATCAAATCGATTTTTAATCGAATTAGCTATAATGAAAAGCGATACTTTTCGATATTGATGTAATGTTTGATGATATCGACTAATAATGAAGTTTTCAAAATGCAAAGAATACAAAGAAAATGCTATCGAGCTCAATTTTGACCGAGTTTCATAGCCTTAAAGTCAGGGACTAGAGACTTCGACAGCTTTATTTATCCAAATCTCAATATTGATCTAGTCTAAAATTACCCTTGCCACAGACAGCTCTGCTTAGCTTGTTAGCTCTGTTTCACTCACCGACTAAAGTAAGGACTAGACTAACGCTGACATAGGCAATGAGAACAACGATGAGGGAGCCAACAATTGCCTTCGGTATGCTCTTTTGCGGATTGTGCGCCTCCTCGCCGGTGGTTGCGATAATATCGAAACCAATAAATGCATAGAAACAGGTGGCGGCACCCGAGAAAACCTGAATAAATGGCGAATATATATTAGATATAGTGGAATGTGTATGTGTTTGTTTAGCTGCTACTTACGCCACTCCAACCATAGGGCAGAAAGCCCTGATGCTCCGACCACGTTTTCGTATCAACGTAAAAGAGACCTGCGGCCATAACGAACACCCACGTGGCCAGATTGATGGCATTCAGGGTGTGATTGAAGATGACTGATTTGCTGGCGCCCATCGCCAAAACGCTGGTCATGATGAGCGTTATGCCAAAGGCTATAAAGTCAGGTGGTTTGCCTAGAAGAACAGAGATAAATGAAAGTTTAATTAGCTATAAATAGTTTGTCTTTGTTATGGGATCAATCAATCAATCAGGCAAGCAGTTAGTTCCAAATGCCAAAAGCCATAATCAAAGCATGAGCTTAGACCTCAAATGTTTAGAATGAACCGAGTTTGTCTACTCTCCATCATTCAGTGATCAATCAATCAACCAAAATGTTTTTGAATATAAATATTTCTAGGGGACAATAGTTGAGCTTATGCTTTGCATTCGAATGGCTTTGCTTCACTGATTGAGGCCTGAGCTGTGGAGCTGAGTTCGCTCGCCGGCGTGTTCACTGTACACTTACCAAATATGGTGCCAATTGACTCACTTATCGCAGTCGCAATGGCATTGCCCGTCAATGAATCAAAACTTGAGCTTAATGCACATGCACAGGCACTTGTTCCTGGAATGGAATGGGATAAACGATAAGAATATAACCAATTGTATATAATACTACTCAGACTTACCTATTAGATATTCCAATATCATGTTCCAACCAATTATAAAAGCTACAAATTCTCCAACTGCCACATATGAATACATATAGGCCGAGCCGGAGGTGTGTGGCACACGAACGCCAAATTCCGCATAGCAAGCGCCTAACAGTTATGTAGGATATATATATATATATATATATATATAGATATTTTATAGGTATATATTTTAAGGACTTACCTGAGAATATGCTCGCTATGGCGGCTATAATAAAACTAATCACCACACCGGGTCCAGCCATCTTCTGGGCCACCAGGCCAGCAACCAGGTACATGCCGGTGCCACAACATGACCCAATGCCCAAGGATGTCAGATCCAGGGTATTTAGACATTTCTACCAAATCAAACAGACACAGTATTTAAAGAAGCAGTGTTAAGAACTGCAGTCAAATTTCAGTTTGTATAAAATATGCTTTATATTATATATAGCAAATCGTACCAAATTTCTATGTTTCTCACATTTTGTTGCATACTTTTGGGTGCTGGCATTGAATCTAACAAGCCCTTTTGCCCTACCCTTATCTTTATCTATATCTATATCTATATCTATGTCCATATCTTTATCTATATCTTCAACATTTCAGTCACACTACTATTTCTATGAACAGATTTCAGTAGCACTACTATTTCTATGAACACATTTCAGTCACACTACTATTTTTATGAACACAGCTGCATATCTATATCTATATCAATAGCTCTCTGAACATTGACTTTGAAGATGTATTTAAACTTTGTTTTGTAGTGCTTTTAGTACTTGTTAATTGCAGTGTTATTAATTGCACAAATTGTCTTTACACTTACCGTTAACTTGGGCTTTGTGGGCTGTGCATTGCCGTCCTGCAGCTGCTTCACATCCTTGGTGCGTATTAGCTTCGGCAGGAGCGTTGTGGAGCTAACGCCCGGCGGCAAGGGCAGCCTGAACTTGACCTGCCCGAAATCGATGAGCGAAACGACAGGAAGCAGCAGAAGAAGAGCAGCATAGATATAAATGAAGTAGAGCAACAGGAAGAGGAAGGAGAAGGAGAAATTAGAAGCTGTCGTAAAAATAGTAGCAGCAGCAGCCGCAGTCGCAGCCGCAGCCGCACCCACAGCGACCGCAGTTGCCAACAATAATTCAATAAATTGACATCCTAGTCAAGTGGACGTCAGTCACAATATACATATATACATACATATATATATATATAATCGATATTTATATATATACTTATTTTTATATGATAAAAGATGAAAGTGGTATTCAAGTGATGCGAGGCAATCAAATATTAAACAAGAACAAAAAATAATATGAGAAAAAATGAAATATGAAAAGCAAAAAGGAAGCTGTTAAAAGTCGAGTGCGCTCAATGCCAAAGCGTAAATTGAAAATGCCTGCAACAGGCCCGCAGTCATACGAACCCCAAAAGACCCGCCACACGCCAACCGCCACCCGCCACCCTCCACCCTGGTACTCCCCCCTCCTCCGCCCGTTTGTCTGTGTGCAGGCTTTGAGCCACAGCGAGAATCGATATTTGCAACAAGTTTTCTGCGGCCTACGCAGCAGCAGCAACAGCAGCAGCAGCAGCAGCTCGCTAAAGGACATATCTATATATGTATATGTATGTGTATACACTGACAGAAAAAGTTTAGTTACTCAAATGCTATCAACTGTAAATGTTTGTAGAGCATTCAGTAATATCTACATAGTTCTATATCTATACAAATTTCTATGCAATACACTATCATTCTTAAGCTGAGAAGTTCTTCTCGCACTCGTTTTTCGCTCAGTGTATCTACACATGCATAGCTCTGTGCATATTTTTAGACTTAGCTCCGTGCTTTGTGCAGCTGTGGGCGTGGCTGCTGGTGGTGCTGTTGGTGCTCGCGCTCGAGCTTGTTATATAACCGCTTCATTGCTATGCTAAACAGCAACCTGCCCTATTGCCACACGTACTCCGACTCCCACTCCCACTCGCACTCCCACTCGCACTCCCACTTACACTCCCACTCCCATTCTATCTGCTCCAAATGCAACAAGCACTTGCTCCAAAGTCTCTCCTTTCAGCCCCTATCCTTGTTGTCCTTTGAAGTGGTTGTTATTAATGGTGCTGCAAAGCAAAAAGGTCACCAGAGCCGAGTTGTGCTACGACCAGGGGCTGGAGGGAAGGGGGGGAGGGGGGCGGGAGCGGGGGCGGTGTGTAGTTGGCGTAGGTGGGGACTGGCAGCAGCGCAGTGACAACATCAACATCAACATCAACAGCAGCAACAGCAGCCACAGCCGCAGCCCCAGAACCAGCTCTGAATGGCAAACAAGAGTCGAACAGGCGCTTTGTTTGTCATCATCTGCCGGCTGCTCTTGAAGGATGACACCCATTCTCTCAGCCCCCTGCACCCTACACCCTATGCCCTACCCCCTGCCATACGCTGTACCCGCATTGCTGCTCATCAAATGCCATCAACTGGAAACTCAATTCAAGCCAAGTTGCCCGCCGACTGAGCTCAAGGCTAACGTCAAATGCGCTACGAGCCCCATTTGTTGACTCTGGAAATACTCTAGCGGCAGCTAGCAAAAGGTCAGCTGAAGCTAGAAAAGGCTAAAACGCAGCTGAATAGCTGAGCAGCTGAATAGCTGAGCAGCTGAATAGCTGAATAGAAAAGTCTATCAATGATTCAGGCGAAACCAGGACAAACTAATAATATAAAGTATTTGAACAACTGAAAGTCATAAAGAATTAGTGGAATCATTTTAGAGACTGTAGAAGGAAAAACCTCAAAGAACTTAGAAGAAAAACCCGGAAAAACATAGCTTTCAAGGCCTAACTGAAAGTGTTAGGGAGGAAAATGTTAGAAAGAAAACCCCTTAAAGGAGCATTTCAGCAGGAAAAACTTTAAAGGTTCTCAGATGCCTTGATCGACCAGAAGAAAAAGCCAAAAAAAAAAATGGAAAACTTATTGAAGTTAGAAAGGAAAGGCAAAGGGATAAGACAATGCCCTAAAAAGAACTGAATATATAAAGCTAAGAGAACAGCAAGGAAAACACTTAACGAGCTCGAAGCAAAAGCCGAGAAAAAGTGCAGAGAAAAACCTATCAAAGAATTAGGAAAAGCCGAGAAAGGCTGTAAAGGAAAACCCACTTAAGGAACTAGCAGAAAAAACTAGCAAAACCCGGAAAAATAATAAGAAAAAAGTTGTGAAAATGCCTCAAGGAAAATCTCCAAAGCTCCAGACTGTAAGTCCACAAGAAACGCCAAAGTAACTCAAAAGCAAAGCCAAGTTTTAAGACCCTCGCAGACAGCTGAAAGCAAAAAGCTAATATACCCTAATCCCGCGCTCTGTGAAGCGTGCATTAAATATACAAATTTATTTTCAATGGCCTGATTATTGTTGAGTACTTAAGTAGCTAACTATTTATTCAACGGCAGATAAAACTTGCCGCATTTTGTTGTTGCTGCTGCTGAAGATTAAGTTGCAAGCTAATTGCGGAAGGAAAGCGATGGCTGGCAGAGGGAGTGAGGGCTGCTCAATGGGACTTTGAAGTGCATCCTTGAGGAAGCTTAGTTCCACATAAGCTAGAATAATACTTGTTGATAAGCTCATTGGAGGTTTTTCACGGCAAAAGTTCAAAAGGGAATTAAAAGCGTGAATTTTCTTATTGTCGATTCGCTGACTGAGCTAAGCAGTGTTGGCAAGTGCTGGAAGGTCATTATAATAAGACTTGATTAGAGTTCGTAGAAGTCTTATCTATACTTCAAATGTTCAGGTTAATAGCAATTTTCAGTCAATTTTGAGCTTGAAAATTTGAATTAAAGGTGAGAATATTCTTACTGTTGACTTACTCTGACTTAGGCTAGCAGGTCAGTGTTGGAAAACGCTGTAAGCTTAATTTTTATACTAGATTTGAGTTCGGAGGGAAGTCTTCTTCCCTTTCACTCAAATGTTCAAGTTCATACAAATTTTCTTTTTATTTTGAGCCTGACTCCAGTAGCTCTCGAATCTCCAAGTATATCTAAATACAACAAACTCTCGCCCAAGCAAACCAGCCAAATCCAACCGATATACCCTGTATGCAAAAATATTTTCATTTTATTTTTTACACGTTTTTTTTGCTTTTCTGTTTGGCTGGTCGAAAATGCTATTCTATTTTCGATTTGTGACGGGCCAGTGGGGCGTATGAGTAATGTGCGTATGAGTGATATTTACAGAATAGCATCAAACACATACGCAGAAAAGCACACACAGCTCCGGCACACACACACACTCGCCCACAGAGACATGTTGAACTCTTTTGTTAGTTGTTGAGCAACTGTTAACAGTTTGCCAGAGTTTTCCCCAGAGCTATTTCCTACACTGATCAAAATCAGCTGTCACTTATTGTTAAACAAACAACAGCAGAAAAGTAACTAAAGCCAGAGTAGGTCATGGAATAATAACAGAATGTGCTAAAGCAGAGTCGAATATATATACAAATCAATATGTATATCTAAGTATATATGTATACACATCAAACTGACTGATTGATTGATTGATTGACTGGCTGACTTGCCTGCCAAACTGTATGCTGCATTGCTTATGCTTCTTATGACTGCATCTATGTAGACCTTTGCTTTTGACTCTGCAAATGATTGACTGCTTGAATGATTGACTGACTGAGTGAATGATTGACTGACTGAGTGAATGATTGACTGACTGAGTGAATGATTGACTGAGTGATTGTGTGATTGATGGGCCGTGCACAGCTGCAGTTGGACTGCAGCAGGACTAGTTGCATTCATCCCAGCAATAAATGGTTCACTGATTGTATGATTGACAGACTGAGTGATTGATGAGCACAGTAAGTGACTGACTGACTAACTGATTGATTGATTAATATGCAGTTCCAGTTTTCAGAACTAGTTGCATTTGTAAATGACTGACAGATTGAATGACTGACTTACAGAGTGATTGATGATCCATACACAGATACAACTGACTGACTGACTGAGTGATTGAGTGATTGATGAGCCGCACATAGCAAATGACTGACTGACTGACTGATTGATGTACAGTTCCAGCTGTCATGACTTACTGCATTTAGCCTAATACCATTATCCCTATGCCATCAGTTAGCTGATTGACTGACTGATCCAATTGTTGATTGATGATGCACAGAACAGTTGAGCAGCTGAAGTTTGTGCAAAATTTCGTATTCCGTTTGGCATATACTGCTGAAATCAATCTCATAACAAACTTTGCCCATAATTGTGGAAAATCGTGGCAAAACTATCCAAAACTTTTCCAACAAATTGTACAAATTTTACAAGTGCTTCAAGGATATACATACATCTCTATGTATATATACGAGTATGATACATACACATATATATATATATATATATATATGCATATATAAGATTTCATTTAATTATTTTTGGTTACTTGTTGAGTAACTATCGAAAGTTTTTCGCTTTCCGCTCAGCTTGTGTTACACTGCAGCAAATCGGTTGGCAGTTGGTCAGCTCCAGCTATCTCTATCTCAACTTCATGCTGCTCTGTCTCCCACTATCTGCCTCTATTGTTGTTGTTAGTAATAGCTTTCTAGAGTGGGCCATTAAAAAAAAATAGAAGTGTAAGAGCCAGCGACCCACTGGACACATGTACACGAGTATATAGTATATACCGTATATACTATATGGTATATGTATACAGCAGGGGCCATATAAATATATACGCTCGGTGCGTTTGGGGCACTGTAAAAACTGGGTAAGCTGGGCAACTCGGTTGAGCGCAGCCATAAAGATAACACCCAGCGGAGCCAAAACGCTGAAACGCTGAAACTCCCATACAAGCACTCAACGCTCAATGCTCAACGCTCAACGCCCAACGCCCAATGCCCAATGCCCGCCCACTCGCTGTTGCGCGCATACCCTAACCCCGAACCGCTTGCTCCCACAGGGTGTTTTTGCTTTTTTTTATTTTCCTTCATTTTTTTTTGTTTTTCGCTTCGGCTTTAGCGCTCGTCGTCGTCGTCGTCGTCGTCGTCGTCGTCGTCGTACTTGCCACGTACTAGCTTTTGTACGTGTGTGTGTGTGTGTGTGAGCAGCGAGACTTCGCAGTCAAAATGGATTTGCATAAGTCTATACACACACTCACACACACACACACACACACACACATACGTACACATGTAAGCCCTGTGCGTGTGGGCGTTTATTATAATGCCCATTTAACAGCAAATTCGCCTAGGCAAATGCTTCATTTGTCTACGCCATTTTTCGCCGCGTGACAAGTGTCACTTGTCAGCGCAATTCGCTGTGCATTTCAATTTGTTTTTTCATTTCTTTTCTTTTCATGTTTTGTCTTTGCTTACCTTTTGCAATACCAGCAGCAAGTCCGATGGCTTCATTCTGTGTGAATGGCACTTATTTGTGTGTGTGTGTGTGTGTGTGTGTGTATGTGTGTGTGTGTTGCTTGCAAATGTTTTTGTTTAACTGTTACTGCACACAGCTTTAATCAGCTCTGCTGCTGCGCTGCTGCTGTCGCTGTCGCTACTTCTTCGTCGTCTTCTGCCGCTACTCGCTGTTGCGCTATGCTGCTTGCTGTTGTTGTTGCTGTGCACAATTTGTATTTGCTGCTCCTTTTTGCGCCCACGCAGCGCTAGGCCTAACTGCCCTTTGTATGTGTGTGTGTGTGTGTATGTATGTGTGTGCGTGCGTGTTTCTTTTTTGTTGTACTTGCGAGTGCTGTCTGTGTGTCTGGCTGTCTGCTTTGTTTGTATGGGTGCGTGCGTGTCAACGGCGGCGCAGACGTGCGCTTATTGTTGCTGTTGTTGTTGTTGTTGCTGCTGCTTTTATCGCTTTATATTTTACATTGATTTTTGTCTGCAACGTCATTCTATATTCAACAGTTTTAAAGCTATTTGTTGCTGCCGCTGCTGCTGTTGTTGCTGTTGCCGATGTCGTTTGCCATTCACAGCTGCAAATTTTAATTTTAATTTCAATTTCCTGCACACGCACACACACATTAACACGCGAAATTCACTTTCACTTTCACGCACGGCGAAAAAGGCAGCAGCAGCAGCAGCAGCGAAGCTAGCAACGACGCCGACATTGACGTCGACGCTGGCGCAGCTGCCCTACTGCCCAAAATTCGGACTCCGCTTCACTTTTGTCACTTTCGCTGCCTTTGCCTTTGTTGTATGTGTGTGTGTGCGTGTGTGTGTGTGTGTGTGTCGATATTTGTCTGTGTGTATTAGTGTTGTTGCGCGCATTTGATTCACGTGGCTCACACACGCACACACACACACACACAATGCAAATGCAGTAATTGCACACACACACACACACACACATACACGCGTGCACTGTTGCGAATAATTGACAAAAAGCATTTACGACAAAAAAAAAGAGCACACACTCATACACTCACACAAACACATACACAAATTACACGAAAGAAAAAAAAACAACCAGTTACAGGTATCAAAAAACAAAAAAAAATTCCAGCGCAATTTCGTTCTAATTTGATTTGATTTCTTTGCGAATTTCTTTTTCTCTGTTTTTTGGTAATTTTTCTTTCAGCACGCGCGAATTTTTTGGTAGCTACAGTTTGAGCAGGACTCCGGACTCGAACTGTGAATGAATGATTGCAATCTTCGTGCTGTGTGTATAATTTTCTTTTTCCTTTTTGCTTTTTTCTACTTTTTCTACGTTTTTCGTTCAGAGGGAAAAAGATACGCGTTTCAGTTCCGTTAGAGTCGTCGTTGGCTTCTGCTGCTGCGGCAAGTGCTGCTGCTGCTGCTGCTGCTGTTGGTGCTGCTGCTGGTGGTTCTGCTGCTGCTGCTTCTTCCTACACAGTTGCTTACACACACACACACATACACAAAATAGACAAAAAGGCAGAGCGAAAGAGCGAAAAAGCTTTCGCCGTTGCCCTTTACAGCTTCAGCTGTGCGTGTGCGAGCGAGAGCGCGAAGTTTGTTGCGCGCTGCTTAACAAGTTGTTGCCAGACCCGTTGCGGCGACCACATACATGCTTTGGCGTGACCAAAAGCCAGGATCTGGCAACTCCAGCCAGGCAAAGCTTTTCGACTTCCATACATACACATACACACGGACACAAACATACTTGTGCATATGTGTGTATCTATAACAGAGTTGCTTCTTGTTCTTGTTGTTGTTTTGTATGCGGTGTGCCAACTCTCCCTCTCGCTTGCTCTCGCACATCCTGGCGCGAAAGCAGCAGCGACGCTCGAAAGTAGGCAACGGCAAATGCAGCGACCAATCGCGCAGACGCACAAGCGTCAATTTTTGCGCCCTCGCTAACACACACTGACACACGCCGCCACACACTCTGTGTGTACTTTCACTTTCTTTTAAATCGGCTCACCCTTCAAGGCTATGCAAAATGCTGGCGTATGTGTCATAAGACGGCAAACACACCTGTTATCACGTTGTGGGCGCTCACCTCAACATATTATTCAATTCGAATATGAGTCAAGCTCTTGCAACGCCACGTGTGTGTGTGCGTCCGTGTGTATGTGTGTTTGTATAATTTTTATTTTTTTTTTTTGGTTTTTTTGCATTGCTATTTTCAGGGTTAATCATGCGACACGTCTTGCGTCCTTGTGGCTACTGCATGTGTGTGCGTGTCTTTGGCTGCTGCACGCTAGATGGCGCTTTGCAGTTGACCCTTTCACTTAATTATATATGCATTAGAAATGATTCAATTCTAATTACTCTTTCTCTCTCTCCCACTCTCTATCTCTCTCTCTTTCTTTCTCTATCGCACACATACTCACTCTCACTCTCTTTGGCTCTCTATTAAGCTCTCTCATTAACGGTTTTTAGCTTTTACACATATTTTTATGCGCATTTTCCGGGTTCAATAAACCTAACAAAATTTTACAACTCTAACAATTTTTTGATACTCTGTTTGCCAATGGCAGGCGGAGCGTATTGGATCTCTCAGCTTGTTTGGTTGTAAGCAAGTCTTATAAAAATTTATATAATTTTTTTATACTGATAACAGGTAAATAAGCAGCAGTTTTAGTAAAGAAAATTGTTATTTTTATTGTATTTCCACGAATATCAAAAACTCTAATAGTTTCTGAGTCTGATGGGTAGATATAGATGACAAAAGAGCTAGAAGCTTAAAATGTGCAAATAAAAAAATGTTTTTCCCATAGTTTTAGTTAGCATAAATAATTTAAAAAAAAAAAGTGTATTTAATTTATTGAAAATTTAAATACATAAATCATACTTGATAAAGACAAACGTATGACCAGTAAGAACATGCAAACAATGTTGCATAGAAAAATATATGAACTAAATATGTATGTGTATATATATATATATATATATATATATATATATATATATATATATATATATATATATATATATATATATATATATATATATATATATATATATATATATATATATATATATATATATATATATATATATATATATATATATATATATATATATATATAAATATATATATATATTAAAGAAAACTAATATAAATACAAAAAAAACCTTTTTAAAAAAAATTACAAATTAAAATTTTACAAAAAAAAAAATATAAATATATTTAAAAAAAAAAGCAAAGTTAAAAACCTAAAAAAAAAATAAAAATTTTAATTTTACAAAAAAAAAAAATATATTAATAATTTTTTTTTTAATTTTGATTCTTGGATAAAAATGATTAACATCTTTACCTCATTTTTCAATAGACCTTTGGAGATTTAATGCTTAACAGCTTTACTTTTTCTTTATATAGAGACTTAGTGATTGAGAGCTTTTAGAGATAAAGAGACTTAAGCATAGCTAGTCAATTGATTGACATCTTTGCCTGTTCTTTATATACAGACTTAGAGACTTGAGCACAGCCAACATTACAGGTCAACTGAGAGTCGCGCATAGCCCATACAGTTTTACATTTACTTACTTTTGAATGCATGTACAAAACTACAAAACGTTCAGCGCCAACCGAATGCCAGCCATCTGTATACGTATGTATGTATGTATGTACATACATATGTACATGCATGCTACTTATATATCAAGTGTACTATTTTGTAAATGCGTGTGTGTGTGTGTGTGTGTGTGATTGTGTGTGTGTGCGATCCCTACGGTTGTTAATATGCCAGTATTTAAAAATAGCAACTATAAATCTTATTGAGCGTCTCGTTTGCCCAGACCCAACGTTCGTTCAGTCTCACTCTCTCTCTCTCTCTCTCTCTTGCTCGCTCGCTCTCTCTCCGCTGGCGAAGCCAACCCCTCTCTCATGCTGTAAATGGCTCCTCCAATTCGTCACACATACATATACACATATATATGCATGTGTGTATGTGTGTATGTATGTTTGTCTGTGTATATAGAAAACTAATGTTACTTAAGCAAATCCTAAAAATCCAACTACGAGACAAACAAGCCAAAGCAAAGGCCCCCACAGATACAGTCACCAGCGACAACAACAACAGCAACAACAACAATGATGATGATGATGATGATGATGATGACAACAGCGACAACAACAACAACAACAACAACAACAACAGCAACAGCAACAAGAGCAACTACTACGAAAAACGAAGCGTAAGGCAAATGTTAAAGTGTAAAAAATCAGAAAGAAAATATATTCTAAAAATAACTCTTGTACTCATTTTCTTTCAAAACAGCAAAAAAAAAAAAAAAAACAGAAATAAAAGAAAAACCAACTGAAAATGAAAAGAAAGACAACTGGGGGAAATTATAGGAAAATACAGCGAAATATAAGAAGAAGCAGTTGAAGATGATGATGCTGAAGCGTAGGAGAAGCAACAGCAACAGATGCAAAGACAATAGCTATAAACTGCAAAGATATCGATCGATCATCAGACCATACAGAGAGCTCCATATATCGTAACAAATATAGCTCTATAGTAAATATACATATATCTTTCATACACATACATATACATATATATACACATATGCATAAACATTTGCTTTTGCCTTTGTTTGCGTTTGGTTTTTAACTACGCAACAAAATTGCAAAATTTCTTTGCTTTATGCGAATGAAACAAGTATTTCATATATTACTGTAGATAGATAGATAGATAGATAGGTAGATTTCTTTATAAATATTTTCACTTCACTTTATTTTTGATGTCAACCTAGTTGTCACATACTCGTTCACGCAGTGAAAAGCGAGTATATTAGCTTTCTGCAGAGTCTGGCTATTTGTCCGTCCGTCCGTCCGTCCGTCCGTCCGTCCATCCGTCCGTCCGTCCGTCCGTCCGTCCGTCCATCCATCCATCCATCCATCCGTCCGTAAATCCGTCCGTCTGTCCATCCGTCCGTCCTTTAATCGCTCTGCCACGTCGTCTTCTCTTCTTCAAGAAGAAAATTCTGTCCGTCTGCCCATCCATCCGCTCATCCGTCTATCCATACTTTTGTCTGTTCGTCCGTTCATCATCCGTTTTGTGTGTCTACCTCAATCCGACCAGTCGTCTGTCCGTTCGTCTGCTATTCATCATCCGTCCTTTTCTCAATCGCTTCAGCCGCCTGTCCACCAATCCACTCTTCTATCTCTCCGTCCGTTCATACGTCTATGCATCCTTTAGTCTGTCTACCCATTCACTCCTCTATCTGTCCATTCATCCGTCCGACTATCTATCCTTAACTATGTCTGTTAATCCACTCTTCTATCTATCTAGCCATCCGGCCATCCATCCTTTAGTCTGCCTGTCCGTACATCCATCCGTTAGCCTGTCTTTCAATCAATCCGTCCAGCCGTCTGTACGTTTTGTTTTCTGTCTGCCTGAGCGTCAGTTCGTCCGTCTATTCGTCCTTTTGCCTAACTGTCTTTTCTTCTGTCCACACATTTGGCTATCCTTTCGTCTTTCAGTTCCTCAATCTGGTCATGTATCTGTAGAGCTACGTGCTTCCTTATGTTCGTCCTTTTGTCTGCCCAACCGTGCGTCTTTCATCGACTTGCATTTGCCGTGTACGTAAAGCCGTAAGTTAACTTGTCTATTCTAAATAAAAGAGAAAGTCTTGATCTGTCACAGTTTTGAAGCTGCGGTCAAACAGTTTTTGCGAGTGATTCCGAAGGTAAGCACCCTCTACATCTGTAGACCGATAAATGATGTAGACAAACCCATATATATATATATATATATATATGTATATAAGTCAGTCTGCTCTATTTAAACATAAAGTAGTCTAATTCCCCTTTAAGCTACAATATGTAAAAAAAATTCAGATTTCATTCTCTAAGGAAGTGAAGTACCTGAAATGTTACTCAATATTACATTATAATGATGATATATATACATATATACATAAATATATATTTCTATACATGCATATTAGTCGATGCATGTGGGCGTAGTTGATTTTTTTAGTATTTTGTCTTCCATTATTGAGTTAAAGATAACCCCGAATGCTGCTGCCCAATCGTAACTAGACGAGAGACCATTCAAAGTACTCTTCACAACTCGCATTATTTTCGTCTGTCTATGTATGTGTGTGCGAGTGTGTGTGTGTGTGTGCGTGTGTGTGTGTGTGTGTGTGTGTGTGTGTGTGACTGTATGCAGGGGCATTGAAAGCGATTTGGTTTATTTTTATACCCTGCACTCACTGTATATCGTTACGAGTGGGGTGTAAACGTCTTGGCAAGCAAAAAAAACCTTGGAGATAAGAAAGCATTCATATTAATAAAGAGCTTCGATATCAATCTATGATTTTTTGTTACTGTCTTCTTCTCTCCAACTATATTTCTTCATCCGTCTAAGTTATAATCTCTGTCCCTCTCTCTCTTTCTCTCTCTGCTTCCTTCGCTATTCTTAGCTTTTCCTCTCCATTTCTCTCCACTCTCTTTCTTCCATTCACTTTTTCGCTCTTTCCCTCTCTCTTACTCTCTTTTTCTCAAATTCTCTCTCTACCTCCATCTTTCTCTCTCTCTGTCTCTTTCTATCTCTCTGTTTCTCTATCGGCCTCAGCCTCTCTCTCTCACTCTTTCTGTCTCTTTCTTTCTTACTCTCTCTCTCTCTTTCTCACTCTCTCTTTCCCTCTCTCTCCTCTCTATTTCATTTTCTGTCTTCCCCTCATTCTTGCTCGCTTACCTATCTAGTTTATTTGTTTCACAGAGTATCTCCCTAGTCGATCACTACCCATCGATAGTTTCGTGTTACTTGTTTTCTGTCGTTCGCTTTGAGGCATCCACCACGAATAAGAATAACGGCATGAAAAACATTTACAGCGCGGCTCCAGCAGCTGTACCAAAAATATCAGAAGAAAAAAAAAACAGAACAGAGAGTGGGCACGAGAGCTCGTAAAGTGAATCACATACGGCCACAGATCCAGATACATTTACAGCCACAGAAGCAGATATAGCAGAGAGCCAGATACATTTACAGCGACAGATACATTTAAGGTTACTGCGAAAGATACAGATGCAGATGGAACATCTGCAGTTACAGAATGCAACTTAAGATACAGATATAGATATGGATATAGATACAGATACGGATACACGTATAGATACAGATACGGATACAGATACAGATACAGATACAGATACAGATACAGATACAGATACAGATACAGATACAGATACAGACAAAGGTACAGATACAGACACAGATACAGACAAACGTACAGATATTGATATATATAGATACAGATAAAGTTAGATACAGATACAGACACAGATACAAATTCGGATACAGTTACAGATACAGATAAAGGTACAAATACAGATATAGATACAGATACAAATACAGACACAGATACAGATATAGATACAGATAAAGGTACAGAAACAGACATAGATATAGATATAGATATAGATATAGATATAGATATAGATATAGATATAGATATAGATATAGATATAGATATAGATATAGATATAGATATAGATATAGATATAGATATAGATATAGATATAGATATAGATATAGATATAGATATAGATATAGATAAAGGTACAAATACAGATATAGATACAGATACAAATACAGACACAGATATAGATACAGATACAGATAAAGGTACAGATACAGACAGATATAGATATAGATACAGATACAAATACAGATACAAGTGCAGGATAAAGACACAAATACAAATGCAGATACAAATACGTATTCAGATGTAGATAAAGATTCATATGTATATATATTGGATTACACATAGAAGACGATCTATATATATATATATATATATATATATATATATATATATATATATATATATATATATATATATATATATATATATATATATATATATATATATATATATATATATATATATAGATGAAATGAAAATCGCGATTTTGATTTGAAATAAACACAAATCGAAATCGAATCAAAAAGCTCCAATTGAACATTGGGTCAGAGGTCAAGCGCTATTTGACTTAGACGATTGAAGACGTAGTGGGAAAAAAACAACCGTGCGCATATGCTTAGCATATCTTATAGATCAACCTTTACACAGCGGCTCAATTCACAGTTAGAAATCGAAATCAAAATAGAATTTACCTTAAATAATTCTAGAATAAGCCAACTGGGGTTACAA
This sequence comes from Drosophila anceps, assembly GCA_035045945.1. Classification (NCBI taxonomy): domain Eukaryota; kingdom Metazoa; phylum Arthropoda; class Insecta; order Diptera; family Drosophilidae; genus Drosophila; species Drosophila anceps. The sequence continues at coordinate 11,692,518 of JAWNON010000004.1, forward strand.
TTCGCAGCCAACCCCAGCGACGCGAATCGAACAACAAATTATACAAATATTGTTTGTTTCATTCGTCACTCAGCATTCTTCATTCATCATTCACTCTTCTTCATTCACGATTCATCAATATTTAGCGCAAATTCTTGATTCTTCTTTCATGATTCTGTTGACTTTTCATTCTTTATTCATCATTTAGTAACTTTTCTCATTCATGATTCTTCAAGTTTTATTGATCAATCTTTTCTCTTTAATTATGATTCTTCATTCATCATCATTCATCATTCATCATTTCCTCGTTCATAATTTCTCAATCTTTAATGAAAATTCCGCGCTCTTCATGCACCATTCGTCATTCTTCATTCATCATTCATTATTATCCTTTCTTCATTCATGACTCTTCAATCATCATTCACGATTCCCCATTATCCTTTCACGTTTCATCATTCATCATTCCTTATTCATCATTTATCATCAGATTCCCTTCTGTCATGATACTTCCATCTTCATTCTCTTCACTTTAGTCATGATACTTCATTCATGATTCTTCATTCATTATTCTCTATTCATCATTCATAGTCCACTCATTCATTCATGATCGTCGCCACTCTTCATTACGTATTCTAAACCTTAAACTCTTACCTTATTCTACCTTCTATTATATTTTTTATTTACTTTCTATCATATACATCTATTCTTCTTATATTTAATAAGCTATATAGAAATCTATACAAAAAAATGTTTAAATAACATTTGGTAAAAATATATCATTATTTACTTTTTTTTTTAGAATTCTTTAATGATTCTTTATAGATTTCTATGTGACATACTTCGCCTACTTCCATTTCATATGGAATTCTTTAAATATTCTTGATGCATTCTCTATAGAAATCATAGTTCATTCTACTCTATGTTTTGCTTTATAGTTAGTTATATCTTTAGTTATGGTATAGTTTTCTTCTATTTAAATCAGTGCACTAGCAATCTCTATTCAGTTAGAAGATAGTTAGTATTAAGCTAGAACATATGTATGTATTATGTATTGAGTTCTTTCATATTACATTAACAGTTTCTCTGATATTTTTTTTTTCGTTCAGTGAGAGATCATCAACCGAGTCGCCGCTTCTTTGGGGTGCATATGCACACACACACACACACACACACACACACACACACACACACACACACACACACAGACACAGACACACGCATACACTTGTATATATAGAACATATAGTATGTACATATGTATGTATGTATGTACATATATCGAGCATACTTGTATCTATTTATAGTCTACGATTTTTCCCACTCGCTGCTGCTGCTGTAGCTGTAGCTGTTGCTGTTGCTGTTGCTGTTGCACAGTAATATGCCCATAGATTCCTTTTGCCTGCAGCCGCATGCACCATGCCCCCAGAGAGTAAAATACACACACACACACACACACACACAGATAGAGAGATGAGCACAGTTGTTTGCATGCGTGTGTAATTCCTTGGCTCGACTGTTGGATTCGAAATCGAAATCGAAATCAGAATCAGAATCGCCATAGGCCGAGCGCATCAGTTAACTGTCGCTATTCCCGTTGCTCTGCTGCCGTGCTGCTAGCGTTGTCTTTACGTTCGATTCTATAAGTAGACATACATATGTATTTATGTATATTTACACACACAGACACACACACTTGAGACATTTGAACACATGTGAAAAAGTGAGAGCGCGGCGCCGCTGCCACCGTCGCTACCAACACTGCCATCGCAATCTACTAAGTTAAAGCACAGGCCAACAACAACAAAAACAACAAGAGCCAGCAGAAGAAGAAGAAGAACGAGGCACGCAGTTCCGAGGAGCAGCAGCAGCTACAGCAACAGCAGCAGCAGCGACGAGCGCGAGCGTCGTCCGTCTGCCTAACGATCGTAGCAGAACTTGGCACAATGTGTGTCTGTGTCTGTGACTGCCGTTAGTATCGGCAACGGGATCGCGACGAAAAGTTCAGTTTCATTTTCGTTGTCCGTTTGTTTGCTGCTTTGCCTAACGTTTCGTTTAGTTATTTTAGTGTTGGTTAGTTCAATTGCAAAGCCCACAAAAAAACGGACATTTGGCACGGTCGCGCCAATATAAGCATGCATGTGTATGTATGTGCGTGTGTGTGTGTGTGTGTGTGCGTGAGAGAGTGGGAGTGTGCGTATGATTGTGTATATTGTATATGGGTAGCTGTAAACGGCAAGCCAATAAGAAAACAAGAAATAAGGCGTGCGAGTGAGCGAGAGGAAGAGCGAGAGAGCGTGCGCCAAACAGAGAGCACTGGATCACACAATGTATCAAGAAGAGAAAAGTGCAACAAAGTGCAAGTGCAAGAATTAACCATTGGCCAGTGAACGTGCGTGCGTGAGCGTGATCGTGAGCGTGCTCGACGCTCACAATAATGCACGAAGGAAACAACGGGAAAACAAATACAAAATATGCAAAACAAAAACAGAGCAACAACAGCAACTAGCGCCGCAGTCAGTTACATTCGCTTTGACGACACATACACACACACACACACATGTGCAAATTGTATCAACACACATGCATATGTATGCATGCGTGTGTATATAATTTTGTGTTTTACTTTTATTTTTGTTTTTGTGTCGCGCTGTTTTTTTTTCAACTGTAGCCGATGAGCCGCAACGCGGGGCTAAAAGGTTAACTTCTAAATATTAATAGTCGTCGCCGTCAACGAAAAAATACAAAAAAAAACAAAAAAAATTTAAAATTTAAAATAAAAAAAACATTGGGAGAAAAGAAACCAAATGTACAAGCAAACGTATTTCTGCTGCCTTTGCTAAGTGCTCACACACACACACACAGGCACACACAGGCACACACATGCACACATGTGTGCAGCGTGCATTTTGGATTTGTATGCGTTACTTACAGTGTGTACACACCAATTAGAAGTGCGTTATTTTTAAACGGTTTTTTTGCTTGTCTTCTTTTTTTTGTATTTTTGTTTTGGTTCCTTTTTCATTTTTGTCATGCTAACGTTGCCAATGTAGAAGAGAAGAAGCAGACAGCAAAACGGATACCAAGTAAGAATAGAGAACAGCGCGAGAATCTTCTGCGCGTAACGCTTTCTCAGCACAAAACGCTCGCTGCTGCTGCAGCGTAGCAGCTGACGTCGACGCCGTGCCGTCGCTTCTGTGAAATAAGCTGCTGACTCAAACAAAATATTCAAATGGTAAGTAAAAGCACCTAGCAAAAGAACAACAACAACAACAACATTGTAGATCAAATCTCTGTGGGCAGAGCGAGAAGCAGCGAGAACAAATGCCGCTCTCTCGCTCTCTCTCTCTCTCTCTCTGTTATGCACGATTGCAATGCGAGAATGCCGAATGCAAACTCCTAGCTAAACTAGCCAGTCTGCGTCTTTCTCTCGCTCATACACATAGCAAACCGCTGCAATTACAGTTATGTATAAATGCTTTTATTTTGACTGCACCAATGGGGGGATGGCGGGCGCAGCAATTCGAGTTGAGGGTGCAGCAGGGGCATTCACGAGCTCAGTTCAAATTTTATGTCTTATGTGTTAATTTCTCAAAGCATCAAGTAACACCTAAAGTTCCCAGAGTGTTTTTTCCCAAAAATTTAGTTGATCTCTATATATGTATGTACATATATATATCTTAATTGAATTGCAGCTGCATACCCTCTGCTTACTGCTCAGCTAGGGTATACATATGTACATATGTATGTATATGAAAGCCAGTCGATCTGCTTTAGTTTTTTTTTTTTTTTTAGGGTGAGCTCTAAGGCGGTTATCAGCTGGGAAGGTCTTCATCGGGGTCAAGTTGATTTCTGAGCCATGGATCATATCAATTCATTTAGTTTACTTTGATGATTCCTATTCCAAATCTGGCAATGATCGTTTTTTTGTTTTTTGTTTTGTTTTCAATTTTCCCGTTTCTAACTGCTGATACCCTGTTGCAATTCAAATGGGGTGTATTGATGCGGAAGTAGGCATGTGTATGTAACGGTTAACGTATTGCAATCGAATGCTAAATTTATACAATCGATTCTTAGTGCTATCGATAAATCGAGAAATTATTATTTAGTAATAATATTTTTTAATAAATATTGCAGTTTTTGATTCGATTATGTAAACAGAGAAAGAGAGAAAGAGAGAGAGAGAGAGAGAGAGAGAGACAAATTCAGAATTTTAGAAGAAACCAAGACTATGTGAGATCGTATGTAATATATTTAGTTTACAGAGAGAGAGAGAGAGAGGGAGAGAGAGAAAAAAAGAGATCCAAGCATGGAGAGAGAGAAAACTGCTGAATATGTGATCGTATTTAGTAGTATATGTCTAAATTAGAATATTGTTTTATTACTCGCACTCTCTTCATCTCTCTTCTCTCTCTCTCTCTCTCTCTCTCTCTCTCTCTCTCTCTCTCTCTCGCTCTATGAGTTTCCCTGTCTTCAATTTCTTTTAAGAGATATCTTAATTGACTTCATATATACTTCATCTCCGGCCAGAGGGTAGTCCTTAGTCGTACAATCACTGCTTTCATCAGTTACTGTACTTAAGTTCTTCTTGCAGCCACTCACTCACTCACTCTCTCTCTCTCTCTCTCTCTCTCTCTCTCTCTCTCTCGCTTTCTATGTGACTTGCATCTACCCAGTGATCTTTGACTACAGGATATTTGTTCGTCTATCAATGGCTTGTCTACTCATTTACTTTAAACTTTTATTGCAATTCTCATTCTTCTCGCTTTCTCCCACACACTTTCTCCATTTTTTGTTTATGTCTGTCTACGAGGTATATTCAAGTCGAACATTCTGTCTTCTCTCCCAAATTGGCTTCACACTTACTTAGAAGTCTCATTGCTCTTTGTCTCTCTCCTCTATCTCTATCTCTCACTCTCTCTTTCTCTCTCTATCAAATTTGTCTCTGGTTACAGGGTATTTCCTAGTCCTTATCAATTATCACTTATTTTAATAGTAGTATTGTGC